>JAUZST010015817.1:0-10056 GCA_034779995.1 Parotocinclus haroldoi | reverse complement strand
CTGTCTCTCTCTCTCTCTCTCTCTCTCTCTGTCTCTCTCTCTCTCTCTGTCTCTCTCTCTCTGTCTCTCTCACTCTCTCTCTCTTTCTCTCTCTCTCTCTCTCTGTCTCTCCCTCCTCTCTCTCTCTCTCTCTGTCTCTCTCTCTCTCTTTCTCTCTCTCTGTCTGCCTCTCTCTCTCTCTCTCTGTCTCTCTCTCTCTCTGTCTCTGTCTCTCTGTCTCTGTCTCTCTGTCTCTCTCTCTCTCTCTCTGTCTCTCTCTCTCTCTCTTTCTCTCTCTCGCTGTTTTTGTTTGTTTGTGTTTTGTTTTCCAGCCTGTAATCAGTTTTTGCTGTTTGTATTTTGTCCCTTATTGAAACGTTAAATTTAACCCGAATGTAATCAATCAAAAATAATAATAAAAAATACATTTCTTGGAATAAAGTTCACTTCTTTAGAATGGTAGCGGGGTTGTTATTATTATTATTATTATTATTATTATTATTATTATTATTATAGGATTATTTTAATAAATGATTAATAATTATATCATTTATATATTTTATATTATTCAAAATGATATTATATGAATAATTTTTTTCTCAGGTTTATTATCTCAGGTTTCTGTTTTCTGTACAGGATGGACTCGGGGATCCAGAAGGTTCTGCAGGTGGATCTGGAGGTAAATGCCTTGGTTGATCCTCTGAGCTCTCGTTCTGTAACATGGCAGGTGGATTATCCCATGACTCGCACCCTGTCAGAGGAGATCCAGACCATCATCCGCCTGGCACCTCACGGGCTGGGGGGCATGGTGCCACTTGGCATGGTGAGTCCTCGTTCTGTCCTGTCAGAGGCCTGCTACTTGTGGCCTTGTTGAGTGTGTGGTTTAGCTCAGCAGCTCACAGTGTACAAAGCACCCTGGAGAGGGCACCGGTCATGGGCACCGGTCATGGGTACCGGTCATGGGCACCGGTCCATCGGAGGGCACATGTACCTGCACTACACACAAAATTATTCTTTCTTTTCTTGTTTATTTCCTTTTGTTTTTCTTTTTTGTCTTTCTTTCTTTCTTGCCCACTTTTTATGCTTTATTTCCGTTCTTTAGTTTATTTTTTTAGATTTCTTTTTTTTTTCTTTTTTATTTCTCTCATTCTTTCTTTCTTTTGTGTCACTTTTCAAATTCCCTCCGTTACATTTTTTCTTTCCTAATTTTATTAGACCTTTTTCTTGTTCTTTCACATCACTGTCTTCATTTTTCTTTTTATCCCTCTTTTTTTTCTTTTCATCTTTTTGCTTTCTTCCCTTCCCTTAATTTCCCTTTTTTATTTCGTCTCTTCGTTTCTCTGTTCTAATTTTTGCTTCTTTTCTTTCCTCCATATTGATTTTTTTCCTTTTGGCATCCTTCTGCTTTTCTGCAGACACTTTTTTTTTCTTTTCTACTTTTCTACTCTTTTTATTCTTTCCCTTAAAGCTTTACCTCTTTTCTTTGTCACATTTCTGTCCGTCACATTTCGTTCCTTCTGATTTTCTTTCCTTACACATAAAACGTCTCTTGTTTTTACCTTCATAAATATCTTTTTTTTATTTCTTTTTTTTTCTTTCGTCATGCATCTTTTGGTTTGGCTTTCGGTTTTCTGTGTATTTTTTTTTACTTTAATTCTTCCTTTCTTTCCTTCCCATCTCCTTTTTTTTTCCTTTTGTCTTTCGTTGAACTCCCTCCCTTTCCTTTTACACCATTCTCCCATTTTTTCATTCTTTTGTTCTTTTATTTTTCAACCCTTTAACCTATCGTTCTTTAAAAAAAAATTCTTTTCTACCTTTTCTCTTTCCACAATATACGCCTCTCCTGGACGAATCCCCACAGTCACAGTCCAAAATCCTGTAGAAATCCTTCCCAGAAGAGAGGAAGCTCTTAGTGGGAACCAGTTCCATAGGAATGATTTGGAATGGGATGAGCAGGTGTCCTAATACTTTTGGTTAGTAGATATTTTTGGACTAATTAAACATGAGTTACGGCTGGGGGGTTTCAATCTTTTTCGGAGGGGATCTGGATGACTTTGGTGTTAGAGGACGACCCGAGCGCTAAGTGATAGCACAGCCTCGCTAATCACTGTGTGTGTACATTTTGATTAGCGCTAATTAAGCTAATAGAGTATAAAAAAGGCCCTTCGGACCCGAGACGCTGATTGACCCGGGGCCAAGAGTAATCTTCTTAAAGTGGCAGCGCGGACGAAATGAAACGTCTAAACACACACGCACACACACACACACACACACACGCACACACACACACACACACACGCACACACACAGCCGGCTAACGTCGCTAACAGGAGGAAGAAGCATGTAGCCTGGAGCTTAGCGTGCTAAATTGGTGTGTTTATTGCTAAGTAATTAAGTAAAAAAATAAAATCTTTATTAAAAACGTTTTGCTTTGGTCCCGTTGGATGGTTTATTTAATTCCACACTTTAATGTTAGCATCGGACCAACAGCGCTTGCTTTTTTTTTTTTCTTTCTTTATTTCTTTATTTATTTCTTTTCTTTTCTCTTCTTTCTTTCTTTCTTTCTTTTTCCTTCTTTCGTTTCTTTTCTCTTCTCTCTCTATTTCTTTCTTTCTTTCTTTCTTTTAGCCCTAAAACTTTTTCCTTTTCTTTCTTTTCTTTCTTTCTTTCCTTTCTTTCTTTCTTTCTTTCTTTTAGCCCTAAAACGTTTTCCTTTTCTTTCTTTTCTTTTTTTTCCTTCTTTCTTTTCTTTTCTTTTTCTTTCTTTCTTTCCTTTTCTTTTCTTTTCTTTTCTTTTCTTTTCTTTTCTTTCTTTCTTTCAGCCCTAAAATGTTTTTCTTTTCTTTCTCTTTCCTTTTCTTTCATTCTTTTCTTTCTTTCTTTCTTTCTTTTTTCTATTCTTTTTTACTTTTCTTTCTTTTCTTTTCTTTTCTTTCTGTCCTTTCAACCCCAACTCTTTCTTTCCTTCGTTTTTTCCTTTCACACCACAGTTATACAAATGCTGTCTCCTTCTTTCTTTCTTTCTTTCTTCCTATGTTTCTTTCTCTTTTTTTCTTTTTTTCTCTTTCTTTTTTTCTCTTTCTTTCCCAATTTCTGTCTTTTCGTTTTTCTTATTCTCTTTTGTTCTTTCCTTCCTTCCTTCCTTTGTTAGCATATTTCTTTTTGTTATCCTTCCTTTCTATCCTTCTAACTCTTTTTTTTCCCTTTGTTTTATCTTTTCCACAAATGTTCTTTCTTTCTATTTGTTCTTTTCCTTTTTCTTCTTTCCTTCTGTGCCCTTCCACCCAAATTTCTTTCCTCCCTTTCCTTCATGCCGCCTTTATTTTTTCCCCCAGTTTATTTATGTGACTTCTTTTTTCTCCTTTAGTCTTTGTTCTTTCGCATCACTTTCCATTTCTTTATTTTCTTCACTCCCTGGTTTTTTCCTTTTCTTTGATCTCTTAGTTATTTAAACTCCCCCCTCCTCTCCTTCCTGCCTCGCCTGATGACTCTCGGTTTCTGCTGCCACGTTCAGGTGGCATCCTGGTTTGGGTGGTATTTCCTTATTACCAACAGGGCACCCCCCCCCACTCCCCGATGCCCACAGTGTACCACCTTCTGATGCCTACTTACTTCCAGCAGGATAACCCTGCACGTTCCTAAACTCGTGGCACATCCGGGCATCGTGGATGTTGCCGGGACAGAGAACGAGTAATGAATCGATATTCGATAGTCTTGCCAGGGCCATTTATTAAACGGCATCAAAAGATGCAGAAAAGCAGGTTCTGGCAACTCTGGCATTGCTTTTAATAGGGCGGTAGGTGGAAAGTGTGATTTTTAGATTGCTGTCAGACAGAGGCTGGTACTTGTGCCATCTCCTGCCCACACGCTGACAGATCTCTCGCTCACTGTCTCATTCACTGCTGTGTTGTTAACCAGCCTCTCCTCTAACACTGCACACACACACACACACACACACACACACACACACACACACGGTTGCTCTTTGTAGGAACAAACAGAGAATCACACAACGAGCCGGCGGCGCTCTGTCCCTGTGCCCGTGGCACCGCAGCTGCCCCCTCCGCCCGGGTCGCCGCTGTCCTCATTAAGCATCACTAAACGACCCAGAGCAGATTTAATCACCGCGGGCTAAATGAGTCCATCCCCGTGATCCGAACTGGACGCTTCTCGCGTCGCGTTTTGTTCGTAATTAAAGAAGTTTTTCATCCTGCCCCCTGCCCACCTAATCAGCGGGCCACGGTTCGGAAAGGAGCCGTAAAACGTGCGGAGGACTTTGCGCGTCCTGTGTTCGTTCCGTATCTTAATTTACCTCAACGTTGCTGCAAAATCGAGCGCAAAGCGTCTCAGAAATGCCAAGGTTGTTCACACTCTCGTTCACGTAGCCAAAATTATTGGGACACACCTCGGTCCGAGCGTCACTTACAAACATGGGTTCGGACTCCCAAAGAAGCCCTCTCTGTAAGCTTGTGACGGCGTAACGTGGCGTCCCGATACTTTTGCTCACAGAGTGTGCAGACACTCGCAGCCCACGCACCCTGGGAGGGAGCGGGATGATGAAGCAATCGGGTGAATTTGAAGCTCTGCCGCATCTCCCTCAGAGATCTCCAGCCCCCTTCTGATTTATGGCGTCTGGCTCTCAGGAGCAGCGTCCGTCCCCAGAAAGTCCTGTAACTCGGCGGGACGGAGAGGAATCAGATCAGATCAGATCAGATCCACGAATCACATTGAACCCTCTGTCGTATAACGTGAGATAAGCTCACTCTGCGGCCTGATGATTCGCTGACTGAAGAAGAACAAATCGGGGTTTTTATTTTTTATTTATGAATCAGTGAATCGTTTGCTCACGCCTAAACCCCCTCCTCCATTGCCCAGCCGGCCCATGCTCGAATCAGTGAGTCGTTCGACTGGATGGTTCACTGAATCAAGCACCGATTTGGAAAGGAACAAGTCCCGTCTGTGACGAAATTATTCGTTATTGTTGCCGGATGATTCGCTGATTCCAAAACTGAAAGACTGTTTGAGAGAGAACAAGTCCTGCTCGCGGCCAAATGATTCACCGACTCACTGACCGACAGAGGAACGAGTCCGAGTCATGACCGGACGATTCCCTGATTCAAACATTCAAGCACAACCCTGTGATGTGAAAAGGAACCAAATGATTCACCGACTCACTGATCGAAAGGGAAGCGAATGGAGAGAGGAGCCGATCCGAGTCATCACTGAACGACTCACTGACCGGAAAAGGAACGAATCTTGAGCCAGATTAGATGATTCGGACACAGACGGCTGATGATTCGCCGATTTAAGAGCAACACAAGGATGGGGGGGAGGAATTTCGCTGATTGAGTCGCTGACTGAACAGGAGTCACGGTAAATGATTCGTCGATTCAAACAGTGCGCCACTGATGGACCGAGGAGCGGATTTGAGTCGTAACCCCGTGATTCGCCGATTCAAACACTGACCCAAAGGAACAAATCAAGCTCACAACCCAACGATGACTCACTGACTCATGGTGGAGCGAGAGCGATTCCCGACTGGATCGTTCACTGATTCGCTGAGCAATAGAGGGGCAAATGATTCACCGATTCACTCGGGGGTGGATTTTTTAGATTTTTTTTTTGCCCCGTACCAAACTTTTTCTCTCCTAACGAGCATGCACTCTGGGAATTGTAGTTGATGGAAACATCAGTGGGTTGTAAATCTTTCCAGAGGCAGATGCCTCTCCGTCCTCTTCTGTCGAGCCGTAGCTAATCCGTTCGTTACGGGAGCCACTGGGGTCTTCGTTTGTGTGCCTTATTACCTCGGAATTTACCTGGCCGAGGCAAACACGGAGCAAATGAGCTCGGGCATCGTCTGATTTGCTTTTGTTCGAGCCTGGACTTGTTTATTTAAAGCTCCGCCTCCACCGGGTCCTGATATTAGGAAGGTAAAAACGTTTTGTCCTCGGAGAAAAGAATTCAGTGTGGATTTAATGATGCGAGTCCCGCGGCTTTATTTGTTTATCCGGAGCAACAAATCCGTCTCCTGTTGCGCGGCGGAGCGACGGCGAGCAGACGCTCATTACGGCTAAGAGACCTCGGGGGCAGACACGAAACACACGGGGAAAGTCACTGAAAGGTTCCGGGGTCGGGTCCCGCTGATATTTTTTGGAGAAGTTAAGGGCGCAAATCTGAATCGGATGACTTTTAATTTATTCATTCGTGTGTTCGCCGTTCGTACTGGCTGGGGGCGGGGCCTGTCCGGCAGCACAGAGGATAAGGCGGGAGCGTCCCTGGACGGGGTGCCAGTCTGTCTCGGGACACACGTGCCCTCACGCCAAGGGGGGAATCTGAATCTGAATAGGGTTTATCGAATCAAACCAGTGCCAACTGGTTTAGAAAGAATCAAATGTTGCTCAAGTGATTCACTGACTCACTGATCCAAAGGTGAGTGAATCTGAGTCACAAATGGATGATTCATTGAGTCAAACCCTGACTCGGCGACTGGGAAAGGAACAAGTCTTGCTCGCGTTCGAACGATTCACTGACTCACTGATTAAAAGGCAGCGGATCCGAGTCAGATGAAACGATTCCCTGATTCACTGACCGAAGGGAACGAATCCGAGTCATAACTGAATGATTCAGTGATTCAAACCGTGCTGAACTGATTTACAAAAGAATGAATTCGGCTCAGGACCAGATGATTTACTGACTCGCTGATTGAAAGGGGAGAGAACCTGAGAGTCACGACTAGATGATTCACTGATTCAAACACGGACCGGTCTAAAAGCATTTAGCCGAAAGTAAAACAAATAAAAGGAGAAGTCGTAAAATAAAATGATTGCATTGATCCGTTGCGTTTTACCTTGTTTGACGTTACGCTGTCCCTTTAAGAACTATTTCAAGTATTTTGAAGGCGCAAAACGCGGCATGGGAGGCTGAAGTTTTGGCACCCGTACCCGTCGCTTCAGAGCTCGAATCGGCCCGAGACGGCGCGAGACGGTGCAAAGTATTTCTGGAATAAATCCGCTTTTCTGTTCGAAGATTAAAAACCGAATTAAAGTCGTTAAGTGCTGATGAACTCGAGCCGAACCCGAGCGGAGACTGATCGAGCTGGCACTGCGGAGGAACAGCGCCTGGCGGAGTCTGCTGTGTGGAGATCTTCAGAAGGCAAGCGGGCACCGCATGGCATCGGCTCCCACTCAGACCGTGCCGGGGCAAAGGCCAGGCTTTCAGTGAAATCGCCCAAAAAAAACCAACCAACCCTGAATTCTGACCTCGTGCACAAGAAAACACCTGGGCGCCTGGTGGGTGATGATGGATGGATGATGGATGGATGGATGGGTGATGGCGACAGAGCCGTGTTGGACCTGCAGACCCTGTGGCTCTGTCAGTCTCACTTAATTTCAGCCCCAAGGCCTGACGGTCGGTGCCAGCGCTTCCCGAATACTAATCCGTCCCTGCAGGAAATCATCCTGGGCATCACCGGGGCGATGCCACTTTGGTGTTGATGTCCACCAGTGGGCTCATTTTGGGCCAGCCAGACCCCCCCCCCCACCCCCACCCCTGAGTTCGTTAAACGCGGCACGTTTAAACGCCCGTCTTGTTTTGACAGCTTCTCAAACGGCGCCGATATCTCCCCCGTCAGGACGTGTCAGCGTTCGCCGCCGCCGCCGCCATTTCCATAATTTTTTACTCAAAAGGAAATTATACATTCACATCGCGGTCGTAAATTAGGCTTCCGAGAGCCGGATTAGATAGGAGACAATGAAAAGCTTAGCGTCAGGCTAGCAAGCGGGACGCCCGGTCTCTCTCGCCATTGTGTTTCGCTGAAGTGAAAAGTTATTGAAATAAGAATAAAGTGGCGCCGGCGCTCAGGAGGAACCGGAACGTTCCATTAAGGAAGGCGAAACCCTCATTATCCACTGTTTGGGCTTTAATAATGTTATCTCTCTCTCTGAAGTGGAGTGGCATGCGTTATTGAGGGGGGAACAAAAGGCGGACGGGGGGTCTCGCTTTCTGGCACGACGCTCCAGTCGTTAAGTGCTTTCGCCGGGGGGACGCGGGTACGCTCAAAACCCCGCTGGCGCGGTCGGTCAGGCGCAAGCGATTTTTACGCCATCGCGGCTACGTAGGCGATGCGAGAAAACCACGGGAATTTTCATCAATAAGCGTCCCTTCCTGCAAAAAAAAGTGGAAAAAATTTAGGGCTAGTAATGAGGTAAAAAAAAATAATAATCCTGAATCGGTAAGAATGCTTTTTTCAAGCTCACCAAAATCTTGTAAAAACAATGTTCCGAGAAAGATTAAAAGGCGATTTATGTGGCTCTAAAAGCTCGGTGTACCTTTCTGCATTAATGCTGCATCCCAAAAGAGTAAACGACCTTTTACAGAGGGTCCGGACCCGACCCCGTACCTGGCTTTTGGACTCGTTCCTCATAACCGTCTGGATCCTGTTTTTTTTACATTTTCGGTCCAAAAAGATCCCTAATCCTGATCCAAAATCCCCGTTTCCATAGTGACGGTCTGTTATAGAAGCCTCAGAGGAGTGGGCAGAGCTTGTGGACGTGGCAATAACAGGAATCTTGTTTTTGTTTTTGTCAGATATTGATCAATGTCAGAGGGAGGGGAGAGAGATCACCCCTGTTCGGTTTAGTTTTTAGGTCCGGAATTCCTCCGGATTCGTAATGCTTTGATGATATTATGGTCTGTAGAGGGAGGAACGTTTACAGTAAATCCCTTCCCTTCTTTATGAGAGGAACGTCGTTTATAAACGTTTGTTGATGGACTGGAGGGAGTTCCTCTGATCATCTGTACTCCTCAAACACTCCGCCGTTCCTGGTTGCTGGGATTAGAAATCCCCTGTTTGTAATCCCGCCATCTTTTGGTTGCTTTAATTATTTATGAGTTCTAAATTGCCCCGATTTTTGTTTTGTTTTGTTTTGTTTTGTTTTTTTTTGGAACGTGCTGCAGCCTGAAATGTCTATTAACCAAAATAAAAACAGGAAATATCCATGTTCAGGCTGATGTTGGTGTGACTGATCCCGTCTTTAATCTTCCTCTGTGTGCAGGAGACCGAGATCCTCAACACGGCCGTGCTCACCGGCAGGACCGTGGCCATGCCCGTTAAAGTGGTTACCGTGGGAACGGACGGGGCCGTGACCGACGTGACCGAGCTGGTGGAGTGCCGCTCGACCGACGACGATGTCGTCAAGGTGACTTAACCGCTTGAAACTTTACTTTGGGGAAAAAAAAAACAAGCCTCTTGTTAACCAGTTCCAGAAGCTCCGCCCACTCAGGAAGGCCCATCGCCGTGGAAACGGGGATGGTGCTCAGACCAGTCAGGATTACGGATCTTTAATGGACCAAAGACATAAAAAGGAGAGCCTACCACGGTACGGGGTCGGGGTCCGGACCCTCGGGTAAAGGTCATTCGCGACGTAAACTGCCTTTTAGGGCGACGTCTTATCCGGGGAGGATAAGATAACAAAACCACATGCTGCCCCCGTTTACGGTGTAAACACAGAAGAGTGTGTGTTGGTGTAGGTTATTGTGACGTGTTTCCATGACGATTGCACCCATCCACACGACTACACACAGCAGCACAGGAAGGGATTCAGCTTAGTGTGTTTCTGCTTTTGGCTTTAGAATATTCAGCACAGTTCTCTCTCTCTCACACACACACACACACACACACACACACACAGAGTGAGGAGAGAGACGTGTGAGCCGATACGGTTACGATTAGAGCTGCTCTTGCATCATGTTTTCATTTGATTTCTGTTTCTGTACTTTACAGAAGAATCTGATCTCACTGCTGTTGTCGTAGTGTTACTGGGTCGTGTCCCAATCCGCATTTGTAGCTAGTGCCCTAGCCCCAGTGCACTCACCTGCGCTCTGACCCTCCCAGGTCTCGGAGAGGTGCGACTACGTTTACGTGAACGGGAAGGAGACCAGGGGGAGGATGAGGATGATGGTGAACTTCACCTACAGCCACCTGAACGCCCAGCTGGCGCTGAACGTCTGGACGCCCCGCCTCCCCCTGCAGGTCGACCTGGCCGACCCCGAGCTCAGCCAGATCAAAGGGTGGAGGGT
>JAUZST010015816.1:0-10057 GCA_034779995.1 Parotocinclus haroldoi | reverse complement strand
AAAATCTCTCATCACAACACCATCAAACTCACTATTACAACATCAAAAATCTCTCATCACAACACCATCAAACTCACTATTACAACATCAAAAATCTCTCATCACAACACCATCAAACTCACCGTTACAACATCAAAAATCTCTCATTACAACCAAACACAATCAAGCTCTTCACTGCAACACTAATAATCTCTCCATTACATCTCCATCATCAACACAATCAGTCTCTCTATTTCAACTCCATCAAACACCAACAAACTCACCATTACATCATTAACATTAACGAAACCACACTACAATACACAATATCGATTAACCCTTCCTGCAGGTGTCAACAGACCAGTGGAGGTGGAGTAATGGTTCGGTGAATGAATTCTTATCGCAACCTAGTTGTTGATGGATGTTTGGACGGTACAGAGCAGTGGCTATCAAACTGGGATGCGTGTACCACTGGTGCTATTTGAAGGAGCAGGAGTTGGTATGCTAGATGACCTTGGAAAATGTACTTAGTAATTATTTAAAAAGTAAGGATTTTTTAAATTATTGAAAACCTAAGACCTGTTAACTGTTTCCCAAATTTGGAATTTTATGAGAGGAATTTTATCAGCATTTTTTGCATTTGTCCAAAAACAATAGTTTTTACAGAAGGCATGTGAGCACTAAACACCTGGATTTAAAGGATTAAACCTCTAGATTCAGGCTAAATATGTCCGCTATGTAAAAATGTGTGCGCCGTGTATGTACATCTTGTGATGTCTCTGTCTCGTCTGCGGCTGAACGATTTTGACTCCTACTAGATATATATATATCATATATTTTAATAATCTATTATTACCTTTCAGTAATCATGTCCAAGTACCACAATCAAGTGAATCTTAAGTTACTGCGAATGATGAAAGCGTCATTCAGGCTGTGAAGGTCAATGATGCATATATTTTCTACAAGTGGGTGAGAATCAGTGGTTTATATACTCACCTGTGTCCCTGCTTTATGAGAGGAGACAACCTCACGGACAAGGCGGAGCTCAGAAGGGGTGACGCCACCCACCATGATGAGAAACAGCAATGGGTGATCACTTGGGTGGGGTCGATTGACCTGCACAGAATGAGAGGGTTCTTAAAAAGGTTTTCTTGGAGGTTTTTTTTTCTTCTTGTTTTTCTATTTCTCTCCCACACACTTTCCATTTCTTTGTAATGACTCAATCCTTGGTTGGAGGGCTGCGGTGAGGTTGGACAGAAACACGTGCAATGCACTCAAAGCATGCATCGCAGACAAAAAGCATGCACATTAAAACCTCACGTGTTCAGGTGAACAAATTAAAGCCAATCATTAGACAGGGATGAGAGCGTGGTTTCAAAAAGGTATAGCTGTATTTATAGACATATTTAAAGATCTCGGGAAAACAGATGCACATGGTTGTCCACATGTCTATGTTCTGCAGGCGGTAGGTAGACCCCAGGACTTATACAGTCCTACTGGGAGTAAATGGTTGGGCAAGCTTAGGCAAAGCATGTGATAGGCTGAGTGGAGTGGCAAGTGACTGACTAACAATGAGGCAATCAGAGTAACAGCAGGGGATACACAAAGGGGATGTCACACTGGACCGTAACCAAGAATGGAGAACCATGTGTGTGTGTGTGCGCGCGTGTGTGTGTGTGTGTGTGTGTATATGTGTGAGCGAGAGAAGAAAAGAAAGTGAGGGAGGGACGAGAAAGTGAGAGAGATAGAGTTGCATGTTAAAATTCCAGTTTTTTACCTTTCACTTGCTACAATGCTAAATGTGTGAAATAAATGGTTTCTACCTTAAGCAGGCATATATGAGCCTTTGTGATTGGGAGCCTAGGATTGCACTACCATAAGGACCACACGCATGTACATGTGCACCTACATCAGCGTCACACGCAAGCCTGATGTCGGTTCCATGTGATCTCAACAGAAATAGATAAGCATGGGCAGGCGGGGTGATGCAAAAAACATACAACAGTCTTTGCTAAAGATTAGAATCATTTTATGCTGCTCAGAAAAACAAAATGTTCCCTAATGAAATGTCCAATAATTTTTACGAGCAGTGTAGTTACAGTGCCGTGCAAAAGCCTTAGACATGATATTTTTCAGTTTATATGCCGCTCGTTTGCGTTTACGTTTTAATGGTCACTGCACTTTGTAGTCCATTTGTTTCGACATACTTTCTTACTCCATTTCACTCTGTTCCTTAATGAGGAGGACAGTGTGTTGTGCTCTTTTGAGTGGATCAAACACAGCGGTGCTGATGCAGTTTGAAATTCTCACTGCTGGATTGCATTTGCATTTACGGCATTTATCAGACGCCCTTCTCCAGAGCGACGTACAATTTATATGGTCTTACAATTCAAGCAACCTTTAAGGGCCTTGCTTAAGGACCCAAATTGTGGCCGCTTTGGCAGAGGTGGGATTAGAACCCTGGACCATCAGGTCGGCCGCTGGCCTACCACAGTCCCCGACTCCCTTATCAAAAGTATTTTCAGCATCCTGTGAGCACTGATGAAACATTTGAAAATGACTAATGCAAACTGCGCAACAACAGATGAGCTGCTGTCTCTGAGTGCATGTACAAATCAAAAGGCGGATGTTTTGAAAATTGACACTGAGTGAACAGTGTTTTCAAACTCCAGCAGCGCTGCTGTTATTGATCCAATTATACCAGCACAACACACACTAATGCACCACCAGCACAGCACATCAGTGTAAACGTAGCACTGAGAATTAAACCCTTGCAGGTCTGAGGAGAAATTGCAAGCTCCACACAGCAGTCCGGTACAGGAACTTGAGCCATAAGGTGACAACACCTTATGCTACTACTACTACTGCACCACTGTGCCAGCTATATATTACTTTTATATTCCATTGGTCATACAGGGGCTAGAAGAGACATACGCTGCCACTACGTTGGATTGATTCCGAATTTTGACTTGGTGTTTGCAAAGCATTAGCTTTATTCTACTTTACACATTCTTTGGTAGAACAACTTGTGTGCTTAGGGCCGTTGTCTTACTGCATGATCAACATTCTCTTGTGATTCAGTTCCAGACAGATGTCCTGACATATTATTCTGGAATTTGCTGAACCTAAGTCCTACCTCAGGTGCCCGTGCGAGCCACCGTCCTCATCGAGGGTAGTTACAGAGCAATCGGTGAGGCGGTTTATATTCCGTGTTTTGATTGGCGACGTGATTCCGAACACCTGGAGGTCCTGTTATTTACGTGAAGGTCTTATCATTGTTCGGGATCACGTTGTTATATGCAGTATCTGTTTTTCTCGTGTCCGCGACACAAGGAATTCGTAGACGCCAGTGATTGCAATTCTGAACGCGTCCATTCCAAACACTTAGTCGGTGACATCCAGGGGCTTTTATTGCCGACGAATGAGTAAGGGGGAAATCCCTGAGGTAATGTCGCCGATCAGGGAAATACCAGGGCTTCCTGAGGTTTTGCCTCACTCCTCTACATCGCTTAGCGTTACTCCGTTCGGTTAGCTGTTCCATTTGGGACACGCCCCAAACGTCTTCTTCAGCGCACTCATGCTTGGGCTCGCCCCCTGGTGTTCCAGAGCTCCTCCGCGCCACTCATTTTGGAAGTCTCTCAAATTGGTGCTTTATCGTGCTCACTGCACGTCTGCCTTTTGGCGCTTGGTGTGTATCCCCTCCAACTCGCGCACACATCAGCTGTGGGGGCTATTCCCACTCGGGACGCTTCACAGCTGTGTGTTTATCCCTTTCTTGTGTTTGGAGAGCCTTTTTACTCTGCCTTTTTAGTTATTTCCCCATTCCTGTTGTACGTCGTGGGGTTCCTTGATTCCCGCATCCTTGGGTCCTATAACCCTATACCGTAACAGGTATAATTTGGAATTCATTGTTCCATCAATGGTCTCAAGAGTTCCTGGCAGCAAAACAAGCTCGCATCATGATACTGCAATCACCTTCCCTGATGGGATAAGGTTGGTACGATGGAATGATGTGTCTTTCTTTCTACAGACATTTTTAAACCCAAAGCTCCAATAGCATTCTGGATTGCTGTGTGAGCCATAGCAATGGCCTTTATCAGAACACCAGATTTCTTCTTGCAACCTAAATGACTTTCTTTCAATTCTCCAAAATCCATCTCACTGTAGGTGGTATCTCACTGACCAGTCTATGGCAGTACAACCCCATACTTGACAGGGCACGGTGTGATATGCTGTTGTGACACACTGCACCTGTAACCTGCATTAAAAGCTTCTGGGATAGTCTGTGCTGCCATTATGCAATAGTAAGCCTTGGGTGCTCAGCACTCTGTCACCAATTAGTGGTTTGTCCTTCCTCGGTAGGCAAGCTTTGCTGTTTTGGAGATGCTGAACCCCAGTCATCTGGTGATGGTGATTTTTTTTTTGCTCAGGAAATTACAGTTTCTCATTTCTTGTTATATAATTGATGTGATCTGTAAGAGCCACAGCTAATCTTCTTTTAGTATAATATTCTGGGTAAACTAGGTGCTCCAGGGAACCCATATTCACAGTGACACGGTTTCAAGTGGCTTTTGACTGGAGTGGATTTATTAATTACTGGCTGTTTCTGAAGGACAGAAGGTCTGACGTAGGTAGGCACACATGAAGAAACCCAGTTTCTACCTCACCCATGCAAAGACTGTGTTGGTTTATTACAAGTATAGCTGCAAAATGACTCTATATGTATGCACGTTACCTTCATAAACATGCTGAAGCCAGTCTTAAGTAGATCACTAAGTCCTCCAGAAGCATGTTCAACATCTGGGCATTCAGAGCGGTTTGGATTGAAGATCTCCTCCAGAACCTGCTTCAGGAATGGATGGTATTGGGCCTACACAAATGAGAAACAGTGTTCCAAATCACTGCGTGCATGGATAGTAATTTAGCGGTTTGGGGGAGATAACATTGTTTTTCGTACAACACATTACATCTCACAGCTGTGACTCCTCAGGGCATTACTCAATTTCGTCTAATTCCTGAATTAGTATTCATGAATGGATACTTGGCTCTGAAAGTAACTACCTAAGCGCTTCAAGCTTGTTGTCAGCGGTCTGTGTGTTTGTGCTCTCATCAAGCTGTTTGATCACACAATAAGATTAACACTCTTACGGAGAGTCAGCAAATTTGCATACAATTCTTCCATTCTTCCAATTCTTCCTGTATTTCCATCACATTGTAATGTAAATACAGGTATGCACTATTTAACGTCCATCCCCTCAACGCACGTTCAGTTTAATGATCACGGTCTTAAAAATGATAATAAATTATAACAGGAAAAAGGTATTTTAACAGCCAAATTTTGCTGCCATTAACAGTCAGGCAGCTGCAGCAACTTTCTGACTGGTAACAGCTGCGCAAGCACTGTACAGCACTGCCCAACACATGATGTTACTGTATACGTCACTATTACGGGACAACCACTATTATTTACTTACTAATTGTACTAGATTTCTATGTTTTAAATGCTCATTCATGTAATGGCAGTTAATTATTATTGTTTTATTGCACTCTAGTGCAGTGTTTTGCTTCTTATGCCCATCCGATCGCACGATCAAAACACTGGATCCATGAGCAGAAGCAAAGAGCAGAAGAAATCCATCATCCGTTCGAAAGCTCACTTCCTTACTGGTTAAGCTTTTTAGGCCACATTTGGACTGAAGATTTTTCTAACTCGGTTGATGTGTTTAGAGACTTCTTTAAGCAAATTACTTGTGTGTATTTGTGTGTGTGTTTGGATGACTTTTCCCTAAATATTTGCAACAAGGTGTAAATGGTGTTCATATTTGTATGTGTGTGCTCTCCCACTACCTCACTATACTCTCTCAAACCTGTAAGAATAAATACTGGTCTGCATTCCACCTTTGTGGTTCCTAATATTGATAATACTATCAATGCAATTTTGGCCTTTCGCAAACAAAAGCATTAGTCACAACAATCACTTGTGCTTTGCAAATCTTGACTGTCTTGTGCATTTCTGATGCATTTTGGCATTGTTTGCACTAGTGAAACAATTGCGTTTATATTTACCGTAACCTGTATGTCTACAATACAGCATCAAGAGAGAACGTCTATGAGCGCTCCATTTGACCATGCTGGATATATAGGTATATGTACATACATTTTAATAAAGCAGCATAGCAAAATCAAAAAGTGTTGACTGAGCTTTATAACAGCCCAGCTCTGGTAAAACGTATGGTTTCCAAAGTAACAGTGAATGAACAGTGAGTCTTCACTGTAAGCCGGCTGGGTGTGAGACTAATACTGCTCGATCTTTTTGTCATACTGGCACCTTTAACCATGGCCTAAATGCGTCATGATGATGCTGGCAAGGTTTGCATTTCTGCTCATCCACATGTTTCAGGTAGCTCTGGAGTTTTACAACATGGCATTTACAGCACTGCTACTGTTGAGCAGCTTTGGGTATAAATAGGAATTTGATATGAGTATAAAAGCATGTAGCTTGCTTGCACTATGGATGTACCATAGAACGAAAACAGTGGTGTGTGGTGAAAGTTTGTGAACTTTTTTGTAATTCTGTATATTTCTGCATAAATATGACCTAATTATCAACAATGTCACAAACAAGAATAAAAAATGCCTTAGTTAAACAAGGGACACAAAATATATTACCCAGACAATTAATTAGTCACCTTGTGTGTTTAAGTTGGTAGTAACTTGAGTTGGTGTAACTTGAGTGATTGCATTTGGACTTGCCAAAGGCCATAGTTTGATTCACCTATGTTTGTTTGTGGAAGGAAATAGCTAAAGAGTTGTTGCCGGGTGTAAACAATGCCTCTAATGAAAGACCTAGCCTTTTCTACATTAATGGTCAGAACATTTCTATGTCATCTCTACTAAAAAGAATATGCTATATTTTCTAATTTACTCAAGGTTGCCAAAACCTTCAGAAATGTTTCTTACATTAATGTAACCCAGACCTACAGGCAGACAAGCTAAGGCTCATGAAAAGCCAAGGTTCTTAAGGCAGGATTTTTGTTTTTGTTCGGCTCTCATTCAAAAATAGCATTTGCATTGCGCAGTACTTACTTTCAAGGACAATCAGTGATGTGGCTAAAAATGTTTCTGTATATATGGAAAAAGAACAATCAAAAAACAGTGTAATGTGAATAATACTAAATAAATGTAGTTTTGGGCATATAAGATTTATACCATCTGAACAAAAATGCATTATACAGCATTACATGCAGCAAAGGCTATAACAACGACAATGTGCAACTCTCAACGACATACGGGTTTAAACAATTACCAGCGTTTAGAAAAAAAAGAAGAAAACAATAAGAAAGCAGTTGCCGGGTGGGTTACGTGAACCTACAATTTGTTTATTTAACTTTTGGTACCACTGGATCTTGGCTGGTTGAGTTTACTAGAACATAACATATGCTATATAAACTAAAGTTTATGGAAACCCCAAAACATATATACAATACATGGGTATTAGTATTACTACAGACTTAAGAGGGCATTCCACTAGGTTTTGGAACATGACTGTTTTTTAATATTAATAATTTGATTTTAATCATACACTGTACATTTGAATTGATTTATCACTAATATGTAGTGAACAAAGTAGAAACTAACAGATCATAAACCTGTCACGTGACACCATGCTCATTACTAATTGGACTGTAAATCTGTACATTTCTTGTGAAACATTTCATGTCTTGAATGTGTCACAATGCAAGCAATATACACTATAGAATAAATTTAAAATGCTTTTCAGAAACCAAAGGCCAATGTCTTTCAGGGAGCTCAGATCCAAATCCCATAGTGAAATCAAGTCTTAACTGAGCAAGCACACAGCAACAGTGGAAAGGAAAAACTCCCTACAAGATATGAGGAAGAAACCTTGACACTTAATCAAGTTGAGGTACAAGTTGCTTGGTAAACCTTTAGAGCTTGAGGTTGACGTTCTGCTTCGAGTAACACCCCTGCCTACACACGTACTTTCTGTGAGCAGACACCGGATAAGTTCACACACATCTGTAACGTAAACTGCACTGGCATTACTGATAAGCTCACTATTATAATCATGGGCAACGAACAGATTTCTCATCATGCAATTCCACCCACTCTTTGAATAACCCCCCAAATATGGGCAGATATCAACAGGAACCCCATTACAGAGGGTAAAATTGTGGTAAGCAATTAATAGCTTTTAAACCTGCACTTAGTAGCATGAGCAAGCCACAAAAACAAAACCATTACTGCCAATTAACTACTTTTCAAACAAATCGGAACAACAAACGATGCATTAACAGTAAAGCCCAAATAATGATCACTCACACACACACACACACACACACACACACGCGCGCGCACACACACACACACACACACACACACACACACACACACACACACACACACACACACACACTTATCTTCCTATGATTGTGGGGACTCTTCACATCACAGCTGCTTTTGGCTGGTCCCAGGGTCACAACAGCGGATTTTCGCATTATAAATGTAACAGGTTATACGACAGGTGTCTTCTTGGATACAGCCCTCCAAATACTGCATATCTAGACTGTTATTTGAAGTGCACCCAAAGTTCTATCTTCACGTTGCAAACTCCACTTGAGATGAAGCCAGGATCTGGTTCTACCCACTGAGCTACTAAGGCTGCCCCATCGATATACTGTAACACTGCAGTCGCTAAAATCATCTTGACCTCAGTAGTGTTGTGCCATATGCATCATCTTCAGTAATTAAAAAATATTGTTTTATAACAGTGTGCGAGCTAACATTATGGAGTATGTCGCTCACTTTGCAAAAAAAAAAACAAAAAAACAAAAAAAAACACAACTTAAGGGTTCAGATATTTACTGTGTCATGTAGCCAGGTGGGTAGCACCGCTGCCTCAGAGTACCCCGTTTTCCTCCCACAGTCCAAAGACGTGTTAATTGGTGTTTCTAAAGTGACCCCTTAGTGTGTGTGCATTTGAGAGAGATTGAGATAGTTGAATATCAGTATGCGCTGCCAAAATCCAATCAAATAGTAAGATATCAATTTTTTATGTCAGATCTTACTATCCTTCTGGGAGTATAGAAACTTGAACACTCCATGACCCCCAGTCATACCCAATCTTATACAAAACCAAAACAGACTCTGTACCACAGTGTTCTTGGGTCCTGATTTGATGCCTCTCGTGCAAGCAAACCTGATGAGAGACGTTACACAGTGCTAAGCCGTCTGTTTACTCAGCTCCTTTTACATACAGTCTTTTTGGTCACAACGTGTGTGCAAAAACCACGTATGCTAAGGTATGAATAAAATGGCCGTATAAGACTAATATCACTGCTTATGCACTGTGTATGCACCAATACACAACTTGCCCTTCTTTGCCTCTTGCACATACATTCAAGGGTAGGCAATTAGGGAAAGTCTGCACGACCTACTTATCAAGTTCTCACCACAAGCACTACACACTGCTGTGTGAATGAATTAAGCTGCATAACTAAACTGGTCTATTTATCTTCACTGATCACTGTTACACCATAACACTATAAGTACCAGTACAAGGCCATTTTTGTACCTTGATAAATTCAAGTAATTCAGGGAAATACCTGAATTCTGTCCATTGGTTTCCAGGAACTGAGAATGCAGTAAGAAAGTGTAGATGTGGCAACCTGCTCAAATCAAACAACTGGGGAAACGAAAGACATAAATGCACTACACCCAATTAACTTTTATCCAGTGTGCATTCATTAAAATATATTTTACTGACATATAGTAATGTGCAAAAGTCTTAGGCCACTATTAGAAGTATAATGATCTTATACTATATATAAGTATAATGACCGTATAAAGTGATTGTATTTCTCGGTACAGTCGAATCTGGTTAATGGGGCCACATCGAGACCGTTGTGATCGTTTTGGTCCTAATAACAGACTGGTTCGATTAAAGAACATGCTCAATGTTACAAGATGGGACGTGCTTTATAACATATTAAATGTTTATTAAACCTTTATTGTGTGATTTACACATATAGCGAACGTACAAACAAGAACTACTGTT
>JAUZST010015815.1:0-10058 GCA_034779995.1 Parotocinclus haroldoi | reverse complement strand
GAGAGAGAGAGAGAAAGAGAGAGAGAGAGAGAGAAAGAGAGAGAGAGAGAGAGAGAGAGACAGAGAGAGAGAGAGACAGAGAGAGAGAAAGAGAAAGAGAGAAAGAGAAAGAGAGAGAGAGAGAGAGATGCAAAGGAGGCAGGAAATGAATGAAGTTTTTTTCCTTGGGTTTAATGAAAATCAAAAGAGCAGAAGTGGGAAATTAAGTACGGGTTGTTTACCTCGACGTGGCAGCACGGAGCAGGGGAACAGGGACGGGGCGAAATGAAACAATCCCTCTTTATTTCCGCTCTCTCCTTATTAGTTATCGCTCAGCCTCCGTCGCCACTTGGCCCTCGGCGACTCAACATTCAATTAGCGCCTAATGAGGCCTAATGCGTGCTTAAACGCAGGCCAAACGCGAAAGGGGGAGAGAAAGCACTAATAGGTGGAAAGCAGTCGGAACTGGGGTCAAACCACCTCTGGGGGGGACAGACTGGGCTGAGACTGGTCGACCCCCAGCACGTGGAATTAATGGGGGATCACTCAGAACGCCATCGGTTCACGGACAGCGATACGGACCGCCTCGGAAGCTTCGCTCAGGGTCCTTTACCACCCCAGGACACAAGGCACGATGGGCCGTGCGGGCCAGGCTGTTTCGACCTCATGGGGAGCAAATAGCGGCTCTTAAATGCGCTTGCCATGCAATAATATTAAGGTCCGGACCAGGCAACACCTGATATCGAACCTGAAGCACTCGTACGATCAAACACATCGTACCGGGCAGGGGCTTGGGGAGGGGGTTTGGGGAGGGGGTTTGGGGGGGTGGTGGGCTATCGAGGTCCGGTTTGTGCCACCCCAGAGGAGGAAGGCAGGATTGGACTTTAACGCTCGCGCCGGGGCGGGAGCAGCAGGACAGAGAGAGAGACGGAAACCGAGCCGTCCTGTTGTCATAACCTCATCAAGCTGCCTAACCCCCACCACCACCACCCCGTCCCCCCTCCTCGCACCCCGTCCCCGTCCCCATCAGCGTCCCCGTACACTACCCCCCCCCGGCGGCGTATGAAACGAGGAGCACTTTACATAAGATTTATTACATCCAAGCAGAAATATTATCTTCTGAAGATGCCATTCATCAAGCTCACTCCGAAACGCACTGAATGATATGATGAAATTATGCAGATCAGGAATTCTGAGGGAGGATTCCATTTGGTAACCTTGGCAACCCCAGGTAGTCTCCCAGAACGCGACCCCCGCCCCGCGAGAACGGCTCGGCCCCGATTAATCACGGGACGCGCGCCGGAGAGATGGTGACTAATTGGCGTGTAACTGCTAATGAGCCGGACATAGGGCTGCATTCTAGGGTCCTTTTTTTTTTTTTTTTTGTGGGGGGGCAAACCAAGGCACCCGAATCCCCCTACTTCTCTGGCCGTGCATCCCTGCGTCTACACCCCATGGGCACACCCAGGTGTTTGGCCACAGGTGTCAGGTCGTTCTAAAGGGGAGGCCGCCAGCACGGCCGGATGGTGACGTTCATTCCACCTTGAACGGTTTGATTTCCAAAGTTTAGGGAGCGGGTAAAGGGGCACGGTGCTGGGAGGGGGGTTTGGGCATAGAGAATAAAACATGGCAACCAACGCTCTGCTGTTGCCCCCACTAACTCCGGAGCATCGGGACTAAAACTGGCTGGGCGCTGAGCTGTAGCGTACGAGTGTGTGCCTTAGGTGTAAGATGGAGTGGTGTAAAGAACATGACCACTAGGCTCTGGAGCGGTGGAGCAGCGAATCGAGCTGGCTAAGACCAGGATAAGGTTACCTGCGTGCTTGTTTTTCAGGGCTTTGTCCCAGACCCCTTAGTTCTATTAAGGGAACATCTTGGACACGTGCAGCTTTTTTTGTAAGCGGTAACTCAGGTCCCAAAATCGTCCGGAAAGCCTTTCCGAGGCCCGGGGTGTCCCGTTACTTTTGTCCTAATCAGTAATTCTGGGGTCTCTTTCGAAGGGTTCGAAGAGTTCAAGGCGAGGAGTTTCTGCGGCGGGGCGACGACGTCTAGCCCAACACCCCCCCGATATTAAAAAGAAAGACACAGTCCATGCTCGAGCCCGTAATCTAGTACGTAAATCCAAGCCGTAAAACCTTAGAGGAGGGACGGGAGTCTGAGGTCGGGGTTTTAATGAAACACGTGCAGCACGGTGACGATAAAAGACAGACGTCAGCGATCAAACATCCCCAGACGACTGCACGTACGTCATAAAACGTTACGACCGCTCGCGGATCCCTTCTCTCACCGCGGCGCTCCGCAAACCTTCAGGAGACGCACCCGGAAGAAAAACACAAACCAAGCTTCCTGGCTGCACACAGAAAGAGAGGAAGGAAGGGACGAAAGGACAACAGTTGCCCCTCTACTAATTCCTCGTTGTTTTGGGACGGAAGCTTCCGAGCTTTGAGGCCCTTCCATCGCTCCAGAGTCCAATCTTTAGCAGACGGAAACCTTTTTTTTTGTTTTGTTTTAATATTTCTCCTCGCTCACGTGGTTCTCTTATGTCCTCCCGGCCGTCTGGCCCACAAGTGTCCGGTCTTAACCGGAATAACGCCCCGGATGCTTCTTCACCACGATTTGTGAAACTTCCCCAACACAGGACCACAGGAGAACCCCTTAGACGACCGTTAAAGTCAGAGGAGGAGGAGGACGAGGAGGAGGAGGAGGAGCGACACCAGGCTCGCTCCTGCCAGCTCAGATATGGATCCTCTTAAATACTGTTTACACCGGCCCGCTATTTCCATAGCGCTTTCTAAAGCGGAGCGTCGTCTCAGAGCGCCTTTACAATCTTACAGGGTCTTAAAAGGCCCAAGATGAGCAAACCCAGGGCGACAGTGGCGAGGAAAATCCCTGAAAGCAGAAGGAAGAAACCTTCTCAAAAAGGGAGCCGACCTTCGTGGGTGGCCTGGCGGTTCATTAGGTAAAAACGACAGTTATTAGGTATAAAGTGACAGTAATTATTAAGTATTAAGTAAGTAATACAATTTCAATCAATGTTTGTATTCAAAGTTTGTAACAAGCTAAAGTAACAAAAGAGATCAGTCCTCAGTGGGAGGTCCTTGGAGGCACGTCGTCTCCTAGCGACTGAATGACTGAGGGAGTTCCTGCACTCTGGCAGGACTGGGTTCTGCTGATGAAGACCAGTAGAGTGATGCTGAGGTGGAGGAACGTCTAAGTGTCAGTCAGGGTAACCTTAATTAAGCCGAGAGCGTGATAGGGTCCAGAAAGTTATGCCTTGATCGAAACAAACCGCGCCCGGATCGAAACAGGGTTTGTTTACACAGCGTGCAAGCGGAGTAAACGAAACCGAGGACGCCAGCACCGGATCCAAAGCGCCGTTCCCTTCGTGATCCGAAGCGTTCCCGTCCGGGGGACACTCCCCGAGTTCCTGGGAGCGGGTTTTAGACGGCCATGGTCCTGCCGTCCGATGGGGCGACTGTACGTTCTAGCACTGTACGGGGCCCGTGGGGCGCCGCGCGCCTGACGTGTGTACCTACTTGGGGTATGCGTGCGCTGGAGGGGCTGGAGGTGGGGTTGGGGGTTGGGGGTTGGGGGTGTGCGCCTGAAACGAGAGCGGTCCCCAGCTGTCCGCCTCTTATCTATGAGAGATCAGGGCTGATCTATCAATTAGCAAACCAGTGATTTCCCCCGGCGCTGTTTGTTTGTCGTGTACACGTGTTATGGATGTACGCGTGCGGTCCTGGTTTATATATGGGCGCCTGCGCCCCAAATGTCCCCTCCAAGACTGTGCTGAAACGCAGCAGGGTAAGCCGGAGAGTCCTCGCAAGGACAGCAAGGCGCCGGACGCAAGAGAGCGGGGCTGGAACACGCGCTGTGCCTGGGCCGGGCCGCTTCACGAGAAATATTTACAGGGGCACGCGGTCGGATCCGCTCCGATGCCCTACATGGCGGGGAACGTCGGGTGAGAGCCCCCGTTAAAGAAAACCAGTCGAGGCAAACCCGTCACGTGACCGCGCCTGTTTATTTTACGACCTCCAATAAAGCGTTTAATTGCGAGGGCCTACTTGGAGCGGGATTAATCTGGCCAAGAGGTCCCCCGAGGTCCCACCCCCACCCCCAAAAGGCAACGACTTGACCCCGGCACCCTCTCGCGGGCTAAACGTTTCCAGCGGAAGATCAGATCTCCTTCCAGAGTTAATTTGGTGTTTGAAAACATCCAACCGTATTTGTTTGTCTCTGTATCAATCTTTGTCAAGTCCGGGGCGCTCGAAAACGGAAAATATACACTTCAGCATATTGTTTGAAGTAGACGTAATTACGCTGACAGTTTGTGAATTTAACAGGACGTGTGACGAAGACCAGCTCTGCCTCGTTCAAAGAGCCGGGCTCGTGCGTGTCATGCGTCCCCGAGTTACCGGAGCGGCTCTGGGGTCGGCCCCGCGCGGGGTCTAAGCGGGCGCAGCGCGAGAGCGAGGCTGGACTTTTGAGGAATGCCAGGCCCCTCCCGAACTCAGAGACGCCGTGTTTAGGAAAAACAGCTCCGACGCATTCCAGCTGATCACGGTTCAAAGTTTTCGATCGCATCTGCAGATGGGGAAGCCATTCCAGAGGGGCTTGGGGGAGGGAGGGAGGGGGGGGGGGCGGGGGGTAGAACAGGTCCTCTTGGAGGCTGCGTCTGCAAACGCACAGCCTGCCAGCTGGGCGTCGGCCAAGCAGCGTCTAAACATCACAGGAAATTAAATCTCGCCGTTCCAAACCTAAAGGTTTGCAGGCGGAACGAAGGCGTCGCTCGAGTCGCGCCCCTTTGTAAAAAAAAAAAAAAAACAGCCCGTCCTCTGCGGTTCGCCGCCTGGCGTTCCACAGGTGAGCGGCGTCCAATTTCCACAGGCGAGCTGCCGAGTTGCATCTCCAACACCCCATCCACCATCCCCCCCCCCTCCCCCATGATTTATGCTCCCGATATTAGATGGCTGGTCGTGTCAGGCCTCCGGTAGCCTCCTCTCCGCCGTTAGCGGCGTATATTAAACGCGGAGCGGCTCTTAATTAAAAGTGTGCGTCGGGGAGAGGCGCGGCGGGGCGACGTGAAGGAGATTTTAATTTGCTCCCCGCCCTCAGGTGAGCGCCAGCCTTCGGCCTTGACCCCGCTCCGGCTGCGTGCAGGAATGCAGAGCGCCCACTGCCGAGCCCGGCGTCGAGGCAGGCGTCATTAATTATCCTTATTGATCGCCGCTATTCCGAGATAAAACGTTCTGCTGACTGGAATGGCGCTCGCCCGGAGCATGGCGCAAGGTCAAGGGCGGATCGGGGCATAAGCGCCATTTGCCGCTTTGAAATTCGCCAGGCTGACGTTGCACGATTTTGTTGGCGTGACCACCATTGGTGGGGGGGGGGGAGGGAGCGGGGGATGGGGGTGGGTGGTCTCTGGGATGGGACAGGAAGGACGTGAACCTTTTCTCTGGGAGAGGGAACGACGACAGGGTTGTGCCGAGCTCTCCGGGTCCTATTAGGTTTCCCACTCCCGTCTGCCTGCCATCATGAGACCAACCAGCACCGGGCAGGAAACGAGGGTTTTATATTTACACACCAGTACATCACGCTCACTACCCATGCTCGCTTGCTTAGTGTGTGTGTGTGTGTGTGTGTGTGTGTGTGTGTTTTCAGAAGGGCCTGTGGTTTCAGGTGGACGGGCGGAGAGAAAACAGAGCGTCCAGAACGAGAAAGGTGAGAGTGAGAGGGAAACGGGCCTCCAGACGACGAGGTGGCATCAGACTGCGTTATGAAAATACCGGGTACAAACAGGGGATGGCCGTCTGGGGGCTTTCCTCTGAAGTGTAACTGTCTGTCTAGACTACAAATTAAAAAAAAAAAAAAAAAGGTCTAGATTTGCCCCGACTCGCTTTTTTTTTTTTTTAAATGCTTTTCGAACAGTCGCTATAAACTGACACTTTGTGTCACGGATGTCGAAGCGCCTTGCTTCTTCTGGGCTCGTTTTGCTCAAGTCTGTCGCAATATCTGGCAACCCGCCTGCCAGGACGTCCTTAAGGCTCGCGCGTAGGGGTAACCGGGCCCCTCCGAGTCGCCGAGTCGGTAACGGGACGGGCACCCGAGCCAAGAAGGGTACGTGCGTGGCTGCTAAAACCACAATAAAATGGCAACCTTTGCAGCGTGGACGTCGTCGGCCATTATGGCAAACCCGCTCGAGCCTGGGCTCTGGGGACGGAGGCGAGGCGAGGCGAGGCGAGGCTTAGACAGAAAGTGGCTTTGACACAAATGCATTCGAGCTTCGAATGGACGTTTGTTGGAAACCCAGCCTCGGCCCGGTCGCTCGTCTCTCATCCATCCATCCCAAGCCCCCCCCCTCACCCCCACCCATGATTGGCATGTCTTCATATGAGGATTGTGTTCCTCCTCAGCCTGGCTCCTTTTGTACAACCTCCTCCTGTCAAACACTGGACGTGTACAAATAAATACACACAGAGAGGCCGAGAGGAAAAGGCTGGACGAACCCACGAACAGGCCCGTGCGTACGTTACGGTCCGGACAGCGACAAAGGGGAGAGTTTGTCTGAACTGTATCAGACGGGGCGTCGCAAGGTCCTTGGATTCGCTACGGCTTTCGGCACAGGCCGCCGCCGCCCTGCTGTGCTTTCAGCCGAATCGCTAAGCGGTAGCCCCAGGCTACGCAGAAGCGCCAAGGCCTAGGTAGCTCCCGTTCATCACCACGGGGGAAACCAGACACTCATGGGGACACACCCCATCAGTCCCAGCTCAGACTCGAAGGTGGTCCCAAGAAGCGCGAATTCAAAAGCGGTCGAGCGTCATGATGAAGGCCGGCGATATGTGAACAGACGTGCGAATGCGTGCACCAGAGGGTCCTCCTTGGGTAGGGGCTGGTCGTGGGACGGACCAAAGGGTCCACAGTCCGTGGTCCGACCGTGGGTTGCGTTACTTTCCACCAACAGCGGCGGCTTGGTAGGGGTCGGGTCTGAACCGTAGACCTTCTGGTCCCTAGGACGTTAAGCGGGGACGTAATGTCTCGTTATACGGTTAAAACAGAGACGTTCGCGACCCAAACAGCCCGCGCTGTGCCCTAAAAGCCAAGCTCCGCCCCTTACAGAAAGATATCTTACAGCTCGAGAGGGCAGACGACTACAATTCCCACAGTGCCCCTGGCTCCCCGGGGAGCCTTAAAATCGTTCTTGATGTGCTTATGCAGCATTAGCGAAGGCGTTAACGAAGGTCGGGTTATATATACGTAAATATCGCACGTTTTTGGACAGACCCGAGTCTCGGGGTGAGTACGTTAATAAAAGCGCTTAGCTGCTCCGCTCTGATCTGATCAAACGCTGATTTATCTCTGAACGCGCTCAGTAAAAGATTATACGCTTCCGAGTGCGACACTTAGAGCCAATTTCCATTTTCATGTTTATCTAATGCTCCGGGAGGAAAGAGGACACCGAAATTGCATGTTTGTCTATATTGGTATAAGATTACACACACACACACACACACACACACACAGGCGCACAGACGCGAAATGATTTCGGGGCGTTGGTATTCCAGCATGATGCCCATCTATCTTTTTGACATCTCCTAACCCAGTCCCCTGGGGGGTAACTGAATTTAATCCCGAACATTAGATAAGCACCTCCGCTCGTCTGCGTGTGCACGTGTACGCCGGAGAGAGAGTGAGACGGACAGATATTGTGGGCTGGATGAACGCTAAAAAGAAGATGAAAGAGGACGGGGGGGCAGGGGGGGGGGCAGACGGGCGACGTCGACGCGGTTTATTAGCTGCGCTTACGGGCGTGGAACGGTAACGTGGTAACATCAAAGGCCCCATCGTTACAGACGTGGCAGGCGGAGCCTTGATGCTTGAAGCAGGTGGGCTACAGCAGCAGGAGATCGGGCAACCGAGGCTCCACCTGGCACGGGTGCGGGACTACAGGGCATGGGATACAGGGTCCCAAGGTGGTATCGGGGTGGATTTCCTTGGCACGTTTTGGGCACTTAATACCAACCGAGCATCGTTTAAACCCAACGGCCTACCTGAGTGCTGTCGCCGACCACGCCCGTCCCTTTAGGCCCTCACTGCACTCAAATCGTCTCAGACTGGCCCAGCGGAGCACCGATGACCCGGTGTCCGAGCGTCACTACGGACCAGAACGTTTAAGCAAAGTTTCCAGGACCTCGCTGTGAAAACCGGGGTTTGACCGTCCAGGGCGTCCCGTCCCGTCCCGTCCCGCTCCGCTCCGTCCGGCTCCCGCGTCTGTTCCCGCAGCGCATCCAGCTGAAATCACTTCCCCAGGAAAACCCGAGCGTCGGCGCGAAGTAAAACAAACAGGACCGCTCGGACCAGACGACCTTCCAATGCCCCGTGGTCCGAGTACGAGCGACAGTTTAGCAGTCCTGAACCTTATCCGCCACCGACTGTGGGCATTTCGGGGGCGGCGTTTTGCCCCCCTGTCACAACATAAGGCCTTCCTACGGCTAACGCCACCTGCGCTGAACAAAATGCGAGGCATTCCATCTTAAAAAGTTTAGGTTTTCTGGACAGTTATGCTCTGGCGCTCCCAGAGCGGCCGCAGTTCTCTATAGCGCCTCTGTTACCGGTGATGGGAAACAGAAGATGGCATTCAAAGCCAAAAGGCCGCCTTCCAGCACGGCCTCTCTGATTTACTGGCTGTCACAGATGGGAAACGAGCCCGTTCGCTCGCACCGGCGTTTGTCCTTCACTTATTAAAACGCTATCCGAGACGGTCTGAAGTTTATTGGAAAACGCTTATGAGTCGTGGTGTTGCAGGACCGTTCGACGGGCCACGTGGGCCGCACTTCTTTTTTTTTTTTTTTTTTTTGGGGGGGAGGGAGGATTTGTGGAGTGAGTTGCTGTCAGAAGTTAAGAGGAACATACAGAGAAAACGGCTTGGCGTCTAAATAACAAACCTCCGTCAACGCAAGAACGACCAGGCGACCGGTAACCTTTTTCGGGGCGACTTCGCCCCTTTTCAAGGCATGAATGAACCAGGGCGAACGGTTCTGAAGCGAAAGGTTCAAAGGTTCGAACAACTCTGGCCGGTCTGGACCTGTTTTAGGAAATACAGGGGCGCAACTGGGCGTGTCTGAGGGACGGGAGGTCAGAAGTGCGTCCTATAATCTTCCCCTTATCACCCATCAAGCAAGCGAGGGGGGCCGGGAGAGATCTGGGAACTGGATGCGGGCGTTTCAGAGGCCTTGGGCGCCTCTGGACTCTGGAATGGCCATTTAAGTTTGGTTTGATTTTTTTATTGACATGTTGAGACGTTTTGAGAAGAGAAAAGGAGCCAAACTGAACAAAAGTGACCCAGTTCCGTAAACGACAGGTAAACGCTTTAGAGATCCTGCCGAAAACACGAGAAGTTGTGGATGCGTCTGTTATCCTGTGTTTACGCTCCCTTACTACGGCCAGCAGGTCCTTGCATGCCAGGAGACCAGTGTGTGTGTGTGTGTGTGTGTGTGTGTGTGTGTGTGTGTGTGTGTGTGTGTGTATGGACATGCGTCTGTTAATGAGAGGACGAGAGACGTTACCGTGCCCTGTTATTACCGCCGCAGTAAAGTGTTAAACATTGTTGTCATAAACATGTTTCATCGACGGGCACCGTTTTTACCAAGCAGTTAATGGATAGGCTTGTTTTTTTTTTAAAAGCCAGGTCCAAACGCAGCGCATTAGCGCCGCCCTTCAGTTGGTGCCAATGCGTCAAGAGGTAGCGATGATAAAGCACGAGCCATCCTTGAGCGACTGAAACGGCCGACGTTTTTGGTTCAGACGCCCCAAAAGGTATCGATAGTCATACGACAGGGTTGCCAGATCACACCGGAGAAACAGGCAACCAGCTCTATGGAGGCAAGTCAAACATAAGCAAACGGGCAAAAGTAAATGTCCAAGCAAGGCAACGGTTTGAGAGAGAGAGAGACAGACAGAGACAGAGAGACAGAGAGACAGAGAGAGAGAGAGAGACAGAGAGACAGAGAGAGAGACAGACAGAGACAGAGAGACAGAGAGACAGAGAGAGAGAGAGAGACAGAGAGACAGAGAGAGAGACA
>JAUZST010015814.1:0-10059 GCA_034779995.1 Parotocinclus haroldoi | reverse complement strand
ATGGTATGGTATGGTATGGTATGGTATAGAATGGTATGGTATGGAATGGTATGGTATGGTATGGTATGGTATGGTATAGAATGGTATGGTATAGAATGGTATGGAATGGTATGGTATGGTATGGTATGGTATGGTATGGTATAGAATGGTATAGAATGGTATGGTATGGAATGGTATGGTATGGTATGGTATAGAATGGTATGGTATGGTATGGTATAGAATGGTATGGTATGGTATGGTATGGTATGGTATGGTATGGTATGGTATGGTATGGTATGGTATGGTATAGAATGGTATGGTATGGAATGGTATGGTATGGTATGGTATGGTATGGTATGGTATAGAATGGTATGGAATGGTATGGTATGGAATGGTATGGTATGGTATGGTATGGTATAGAATGGTATAGAATGGTATGGTATGGTATGGTATGGTATGGTATAGAATGGTATGGTATGGTATGGTATGGTATAGAATGGTATAGAATGGTATGGTATGGAATGGTATGGTATGGTATAGAATGGTATGGTATGGTCTGGTATGGTATAGAGAGCGCGAAAGGGTTGAGATAGATAACGAGGGTGAGAGTGAGAGAGTGAAAGAGATATGGTAATAAAGATGGAGATTTTGAAAAAACTGAGAATAGTAAGAAAAATTGGCATACGGTATTGGGTGACAAAAAGTGAGATATATTCCATAATGAATAGAGACAGTGCTAGTAATATTGAACAGACCAGTAAGCATGCCAGATTGGAAAAGAAAAATGAGAGAGTGAGAGAAATTGAGATATTGAGGTGGTGGGAAGAGATCAAGATTTCAGAGACTTACTTGGATATTGAAGAGAAAGAGCCAGAAATGGTTCAAATGAGAAAAAGAGTTAAGATAGATAAGAGGGCGAGTGAGAGATTGAGAGAGTGAAGGATTAAAATATTAAGACGGTGATATGGTAAATATTGTGACTCTGAACAGATTGAGAAAGACTGGAGTGGAGTTTAGAGAAAATGAGATAAATGAAAATACAGAATGGAGAGAGTGAGTGAGAGAGAAACTGAGATATGGAACAGGGAGAGATTCTGGTAGGAGACTGAGATCTTGGAGACTTTAAGATATTGGACTGCGAGAGAGACAAAGAGAGAGCTTTTGAGATTAAGAGATAAAAAGGGAAAGACTGAGAATGCGATACTGTATGGAGAGTGCGGGTGTTAAAGAGTTTGAGAAATTGGATGGGCATAATAATAACAGAGAGCGAGATAAACTGAGACATTGCATGTAGAGTATAGGCTATTAAGATATTGAACCGGGAGAGTGAGGTTGAGAGATTCCATGGAGAGAGTGAGATTGGGAGAGAAATAGAAATATATATTTTGCATGATGAGAGAGAGCGAGAGAGGGAGGGGTGGTGGGAAGAGATAGAGATTTTAGAGAATGACTCCGATATTGAACAGAGAGAGAGATTGAGAGCCATTGTTTGCATTGAGATTGAGATATTGATTGGAGGTAGAGGCGGGGCTATTTAGATAGTAAAAAAGGAAAGTGAGAATGAAGCGTAAGGAGACAGATTGTGCGAGAGAGGTGATGAAGAGGTGATTACGATACTGAATGTAGAGAAAGTGAGACAGAATGCGATGCTAAATGGAGACTGATAGAAAGAATGGGATATATTGGGAAATTAAAAGAGAGGGAGAGAGAGCAATTGATTGGAAGGAGAAAAGTGTGGGCGGTTAAGAGAGTGAGAGAGTGTGAGATATAGGAAAAGAGACAGCGTGAGAAATACTGAGAAACAGAAAGCAAAGAGTGAGAATGCTAGTAATGGTGATACTTCTGCTCATGTATACCGTATGTGGACCCAAGTATCTGAATGTGCAGCTTCTCCCCATCTAATAATATTGATCTGACCTTCTGGCTGCACTATGCTAATGTCATTATCATGCTAATCATACGTTTAATTAGTGTGGATAATACCTAGCACGGTCGGTGCATGTCATCCTAATAGATGCATGATTATTTTACATAAACCCATCCATGGCTGGCAGGTTTTCTAAAGTTTAAAGTCTGAAAGCTACCCAAAACCTTCTACAAGGCATCCAAATAAAACCTTTTGTGCATGACTGTGTGTGTGTGTGAGCGCCCTGCGATGGATTGGCACCCCGTGAAGGGTTGTTCCTGCCCTTTCGCCCAGAGTTGCCAGGTGGGCATTGGCTAGCCCGCGACCGTGTGTGGAATTATTGGCATATTTCACATCACCCAGACTGTTCTGATCTAGCTGTTGCCTACATATGATGTAAATACGGAGATTGTATCCCAGGTTGGCTTTCCAACGTGCAGCAAGACCAGTTTAGCAGTTTTATTTGAATTCTAACAATATCTATGTCTGGGAATAAGTGGTTGTGATGCTTTCGATGCTTTTTTTTAACCATTTTTTAACAGAAATAAACAGTCATGGAGGGTGAGCAAGAGTTTAAGTGAGAGATGAGGCAGTGCTATAGTCTGTCAAAATTACTTGAGAAACTTCCAGCCACAGGGATAGAGGAAGCCACCCGTGAAATTGCACATAATGCATCTGTAATCCGCGTTTGATACAGTATTGACCATGTCTGCCGTCATGGGTCTTTGATGGCATCACTGGAAGGAGCAATGACACTGAGGCAAATTCAGGTCACAGTCCAAGTGGGATCTGTTTTATTGACGTAATTGTGTTCAGAAGAATCGATTAATAATCTAAAGAAAGCAGTGATGTATTTATACACTCAGAGATAAAGCCCAGGGTGCACTCCTCCGTTTAAAGCACTTTTCATTATTCCTGAGATAATATCATCTGCATTGATGTGCCATTGGTGAGCTCGTGGGATTGATTATCCTGCAGCGAGAGGACTTCTCCCGCTTCAGTTTAGCTTCACTCCAGCAGTCTGGCATTAGAGAGATCAGGTGACACTACAAGCCTGAGTCATGACCTTGTCGCTGAGGACGTCCTTCCATTATTGACCTGCATCCTGTAATAATCCCTTTATAAAAGATGTGATAAACATGTGGGAAACAGTTATAAAATGTAAAATATTTAATTTGTCTCCTCATGATAATGCAGTATTAACTCAACATTAAAAGATACTCAGCATTAGGATCAGACAAAATTCTTCAAACGTACAGCTACGCCCCATTTAGCCTGAGCATTACTTAAGCAGGATGTTGACTGGACTTTACCACAGTCCCACAGAAGTTTAGATACTTTGCACATAGTGTTTCAAGTCATCATGTTAATTAAACTACAATATGAAACCATTTACAGTGCTATAGTAAATACTAGTAATCTTATCTTTGTATGTTTTATAAAACCTGAAGCACCAAAAAGAAAGTTCAATAACGCCTTGTTCTTTTCTACCTTTCATGATTGCTATTCGACTTGGACCCACAGAACTTAATTGGTTCCAGATGGCTGTTCAGTAGAAATCAAGAAGTCATGTACATGGTTTTTCACAACTTTATTTGTATGGAACTCTGAATTACATATACTAACTGCTAACAAACATTTTGGACCAACCAGTCTGGACTTTATGGCAGAGAGTTCAGTCTTGTTTTGATCAAACCAGAGAATCTTGTTTTTCACAGTTTCTGAGTTCTTTAAGGGCTTTTTTTTTTGCAAACTCCAGTGTATTTTACTGAGGAGCAGGTTCTATTTGACCACTCTGTTCTATAGCCCAGATTGGTGGAGTGCTCTCCATCTGAGTGAGAGTTTCTCCCATCTGAGTAACCATTGGGTCCTTGGTCATTTCTCTTATCATAATCCTTCTTCCCCAGATTATGGCTCTCTTATGGAAGAGTCATGGTTGTACCACACGTCTTCCATTTAAGATCTATGGAGGTCGCTGTGCTTTTGGGAACTTTCAGCGCGGCAGAAATGTTTGTATCCGTCACCAAATCTTTGCCTAAACACAATCCTGTCTCTGAGCTCTACACGCTGTCAGACTTTATATAGACAGTTGTGTGTCATGTTCAATCAACTAACTCACCACATGTTTATCCAATCAAGGTGTAGAAACAGCTCAAATATGATCAGGAATAATGAGAGGTCCTCAAAGCTACATAGCAAAGTGCCTGAATACTGATATCCATTCGAAATGTGCTTTTATCTTTTTAATAAATGTACGAGAGAAATTCGATTGCAGAATGGTGAGGGATTGGTTTTAAATTTAGCACATTTGACTCAGTAGTTCATCTCTGTCTTTAGGTTCTTGTTTTTGGCCCTGTTTGTTAGCTGTTAGCTTGTTAGTCTTTTGTCTAGGTTTGTCATTTTAGCTTAGTCGTTCCTAACTGTGTATTCGAGGTGTATTTTTTTGTCACTCTTTCTCACTAATACTCTTGCCTCTTGCGCCTCAGTCTCCTTTCATCCACCCAGCATGACGCTGATCTTGAACTGTATAAGGATTAAGCATGAATAATCCTTATTTCATTTGCAAACTTAAAACTTAATTGCCCTTTAATTTACCAGTGAAATTTTAAAACACTTTTATATAAACCACTTTGAGATTTTGGGTGTAAAAAACAGACCGTTTACAGGGTTTAATGACTGCTTCACAAAGTGCTGGGTGGGTTTGTGTCTTAAGCTGTTATATAAATGCTTTTTTTTATAGAGAAATAAAGATGAAAATTAAAAGGATGGAAACGGGGCCAGTGACGGCCAGGAAGGTGAAAGTGGTTTTAGATGGATTAAGGAGAATAAAAGGTAATGAGACATGTCCCGAGCAGCTTTGTAAACCTAGTAATAGAAGCTGCTTGATGAATTTTTAAGAGAACTCATTTCCAGACACAGGCTTTGTAAAAACCAAAAACGTTGCTTCACTGTTATTTTTGTTTTATGTTCAAATCACAGCTACCTTTCCAGAAGCGCATTAAAGGACGTGCGAAGCTTGAAAGGAGCTCTGTAATGACAATTTGTGAAGGCTTCGCTGCTGCGGTGTTTTGTGTTTTTTCTCTAAACTTTCTGATTGAACTTATCAGCTCATTATCAAACCCTTCATGTGCTCAGTTGAGAGAGAGAGCAGAGTAAATACTAAACTCTGTCTTACCTTCCTATTCTCTGTACTTTTCTAGTTTTATTCTGCTTCATAGACTGCAAATGTGGTAGATGTACGAACTACTATGCACTATAATTTCAGTACTTTTAGCATTACTGAGAAAAGACAACGCTGTTGTCGCTGCTAATGGAAGGTGAAGGTCGGAGGACATTCTGTCAAAATCCCTCACATTTCTGTTCATTCTGAAGTCAAAAATGTAGCTCTGTGTCTGCATTATTCATCATTTCAGAGTTTTACTCTAGTGAAGTGTTGTATAGTGTAGTGAAGTAGAAGTTGGATCTTTAATGGTTTCACACAAAACTGAGAAGCAGAGACCTGTTTTAGCTTTTTAATATATATATATATATATATATATATATATATATATATATATATATAGTCGTTGTACATATGGATGGATGCATACAATACATTTAGACAAGCTCCTTTCACTGTTTCTTTATTTTGTTATGTTGCGATCTTGTGAAAAAAAAAAACCCCAAGAAAATCACGTCTTTTCCCCATCATTCTGCGCCTAATAAGCCATATTGACTGTGTGAAAACTATTGCTTTCACATCTTTTGCAATTTCACATGGACATATATATACAACCCTTGGCTGTGACACTTGAAATGTAACTTTTCTTGACCAACTTTACGATGTTTTTGACCTTTGATTGGGGTTCACTTTTGGAAAATTAAGTTGGACATGACCTGTCTAAACACCTGTCTATATAAAGTCTGAAAGCTAACAAACAATAGCAAAGTAAAAACCAAGTCATGAGGAAGGAAGAACATCCTGAGAAGCTCAGAGACAGGATTGTGTTTAGGCACAGATCTGGAGAAGACTATGAAAAAAATCTGCTGCACCAAAAGCTCCCAAGAGCACAGTGACCCTGTGAGAGGTCTAGAGCCTAGAGCAGGTCGCCCCACCACAAGTACCCAGGGGAGGGCCTTGGTAAGAGCGGTGAAAAATTGTCTGAAGGCTTTCTGAATGCATTGGGTTTGTGTTTTGTGTTTGATGAGTTTGCTACAGGCATGTCTAGCAGTCAGTGATTATTGCAGGACTCTGAGTCACTAATCAAAAGGTCATAAGTTTATATCCCAGCTCTGATAAAGTACTCTTTCTTAGTTCAGGTCTAATTCGCTTTGGATGAGGGGTTCTGCTAAATGCTGAAACCGTAAAATGAAGCATAACCTGTCAGCCGCTCAGGAATAAGAAGCAGCATATGCAACGGATTTTATTCCTTGTTCAGCAGATGTTCTCATATTTTTCAGCTATCAAAGCCAGATGTCTTACTTCTCCCGGTCTTGCTGAGGATGAACGTTTCCTCCAGTTTAAATGAGACCTTTCATTAGGACCATCTGCGTAGCTCTGTTCATCCAGCACCTTAATGGATGTGCTACTGAGCGGCGCATGAAATGGCCGTGTCGCTGAAAGCCTAGCAGGAACGCTAATGCTAATGAGTTGAGAGCCCAGGCAGAGATTTACTGATGGGAAGAAATTGTCCTGGGACCTTTTACTTGGGAGTTCCCTATAGAGGAAGTAGAGAGGGTGGTGAATATGTACCTAACGAACCTGTGCAGAGGTGAAGCAGGAGCTGAATAGATGAGGCCTGTCACAAACGGGTATACACCAAAGCAGCCTTAATCATCCGCTCTGAAGCAATGGCAAGAGCTGCTGGAGGCAAAGCAGAACCACAGCTATGACTCAACACGTGTCAGGAGAAGTGTTATCAATATCCGCCCGTGAGCTATTGCAGCTGATGCTGATGGTTGTTTGGTCACATGCTCTCTCTCAGCAGCTTCCACATGAATGATGGGACTCTGCTGCTCCAACACAGCATTTGGGGCTGTAAACAAAGTTATACAGCACGTAATAATATCGAACGTACGGGTTACTGCGGCTTAGTTAAAGGAATACACCTGCTTTTACAGCGTAATCTGTATTTACCACATCCACAGTGTGACTAAATATAGTAGAATAAAATCAATGTTCGTCAGAACCACCCTGCTGTGTGCATATGGAGAGCCAAAACTTTAATCTAAGAAAACACATTCTGTGCTGAGTAGGTGTGGAGCGCTTGTAGATCTACGGAGAGCCGAATATTCATTGTAACGTACGGAGAACCAAAAATGTAATGGAAGAAAAACAATACTGTGCAGAGTATGTATGGATGAATTCCAATCAGATTCGATTTGTCATTTTGTCAGACTTACGACTCATACATTTTTACAATCCAAGTAATTGTAGGTTAAGGGTTGTGAGTTGAGGTTGGATGTGAACCCTTGAGCATCTGGTCCATAAGATAGTGTCCTAACCACTAGGCTACCACAGTCCCTAAATGTGTCAAAACGTAATCTGAAGTGTTTTGGTACAACTTCTGCAGAAATACTGTAACTATATTTTTGGCCGTAACATAAATTTGCAGTTTTAACAGAGTCAGTTTAAAGTCGCCGGGCCTTTACTTTGTGGCCAGGGTGGGAGCAGATGCTCCTGCTTTCTAGTGCCAACTCCTGAAGAAACGGCCATGTTCTGATTCATCTCGGAGCAAAATCCTCTTGACCTCGCCCTGCTGCGATTCCTCATCTTCAGAACAAGAAAAAGCCACCAACTTTCTCCGAGCTGTTTCTTTGGCAGCCTGATCCGAGGTTTCGTTGGCTCTGCAGACGGGATCTTGGCGGCCCTCGAGACGTGGACAGATGGACAATTTGCTGTAATGAGGCCCCGTGGCTTCTCCACACAAGACAAGCGGGAGCAACATTAAGGACAGACCACTCACACTGACAAAATACCCCATAGTGCCATTGAAACTGGTGCCCTTTCAAAGGCAAAAGGGTCCGAAGCGTCCCCTGTACTGATTATAATACACGTCTGCACCATTAGCATAGTCACATAAACCTAATGCTACTGTAACATAAATATAAAAGGTATTTTCACAAGATAAATTCCATGCAAACGACACGTAAACACGTCAGAGATCCACAAGTGGAACGCTACCATCTACACAGCACCCCAAACCTAAGCTGTTCTATGGATCACTCCCTCCAAAATGATCACACACACACACACACTGCAAAAACCCAAATATAACATAAAATAAATACACCCCCATGATTTCATGTAAAAATTAACATACCTTGATGGCTGCACACAATCAAGAAGAAATGAGTCCACTCATTTGCAGAACAAGATCTATTTTTAAAAAACTTTACACATTTAAGCAGAGCACAAACTTTTCCATTTCGTGTCTCCTGTTACCAGAGAAAATTGCGACATCTAAAAGTGTCCATAACGTACCGTAGTTCCTACTTATGCCAGTAATCAATGTTACCACGGTTAGTTCCCACTCTACAATCTGATTGGCTGATAGACTTCTTGGAGTGTCGCTATTGCACGATAATGGCACTCTGACTGGAGCGCTGTATCACTCTACCGCATACACACTCAACCTAGCAACGACACCTAGCCATAACAGAGCAGCAACATTTCAGTTATACAGTATAAAAGCCTGAATGAATTCATAATGACCTTATGAAGTCTAGCAGGTTTAAAAGTGTTTCATTCTAAATGTGGGGGATGAAGCTATTAATGCCCAGCCTGATCCTTCCTAGATCAGGGGACCCGAGGTTTATCACTCTTACTAACGAGGATTTGGAGGAGCTGGAAAGGAACAGAAACAAAGCCAGTACAGCAAATCAAATGTCATAATTTTTTAATGCTTCACTGGTTCAGTCACTGCCATTCCTTCTTATTTTAGTTTATTCTACTTTACTTTGATTTTATACACCCACAAAGACGTCACTTGTTGGTGTTAAACTCTGCATCTTTTATTAAATCATAAAGGGATCCTAGACTTTTGTTTACATCAGGATTTCACTCACATTTCCTCCCGTTGCCAGAACAGTGTCTCACTGTCCAAGCCTTATAAATGGCTGAATGTAAATGAACATTTGACATCTTAACTTTGTGTTTATTCAAACCTTTTATCTGTATAATAAACAGTAGTTTTTTTTTCGGCAGCGGGGTGCCTGATAGCGTGAAACTATTTTGCCTCGCTGAATGTTGATAAACGAATCGTTCTATGTCATTATCATGTTTGTTACTGAAATAAAAAGGTGTATTGTGACTGGTGACTCAACATAATTGAATAATAATTATTGTTTGAAATTAAACACTCACTGCAAGGTGTCCAAACTATTTGTCCTGTCCAATTTGCTAAATCAACATTCAAGAAAATACATACAAAATACGTCTTGTCCAATTCGCTCAATGTCCTGTTTTACTGAACGAAATACAGATGTTAAACAGAACACACCTGTTCATGCTGTTTTGGATGAATTTGTTAACACAGCCCAAAACATTCAATTCAACATTCATTATGATGGATGTCTAGAGGGTACACGTTGAACCTGACTGTATCCACAAACGTTGAACACACACTCCGGATGGAAGGGGATTAAATAAGGTGTTTACAAGCCTGACCTCGTGCCAACAAACGAACCCAGCTCAGTGACTCAAAGGTCATGGAACAGGTCACATATTAATTATTTGAGGCTCAGGTGCTGACAGAGAAGTATCTCAAACGGTAAGTGTCTCCTGCTCATAGGCCCAGCATGTCACACCGTGTCACATCTCAGACACATCAGACGTTCAGACATCATCTGTCAGACGTTTCACACACTCGTCCCTACTGAAGTCCTCATCTCTAGCTACGCAGGAGAGCAACATTTCTCTTCAGAAAAGCGTCAGGCTTTCAACTTGCGGATTAAACCCCGTAACAAGAGCAGACGTGGCTTATTGTTGTAATGTTCTCCTCTCTGATAGGAGAAACTATGCCTAATTCCTAAATAATGGCTTTGTTTGTGTAAATGGGTGATTTCAGATGGTTCATTGGATGGGGATTGGATTAGCCGTACAGTCGCGGCCGACTATCGGTCACTTGATGGATCATGGATCTCCACACATTTCTGTCTTTCATCGATGTGATCCATGAAGTATTTCGGCAGGA
>JAUZST010015813.1:0-10059 GCA_034779995.1 Parotocinclus haroldoi | reverse complement strand
TGTCTATGTACACTGATAGAGAGGGTAAATAAATTTGTCAACTTCCAAAAAAGCTTGCGACATTACTTTGCATCTGCATATGCACTGTGTCAAGGCTCATTTAAAATATGGAAATATTTTATGTAGTGGAATTTAAAGTTATTTTTTTTTGTTTTTAGTCACAGATTTAAGTATTAACATACAACAGCAATATTTTAGGGGATGGATGGACAGACGGGCAGATGGATGGATGAATCTGTGAAATTGTTGTCTAAACACCATATTATATAGGCAATCCTATATGGGATATAGTAGTGTAGCACTTTTTCATATATTTAATATCAAATTTGACCATCACATGAACTGATTTTCTTCTTTATTGTTACTAATTAAAATTAAAATAAAAAAATTAAAAACTAAAATATTGGTTCACTGTAAAGCTGAGTACAGTGCTTATATTCACTTAACCATACCCTGCTCTCTCTCTTTGTATTTACAAAGCAAGAAGCTTTTCAGAGAGAAAAAAGCTGAGTATTTTTAGTCCTTTTCCACCCATGGTTTCGTCCTTATATAATATAGACCCTGGGCTTGCTCATTTAGGACCTAGTTTGTGTCTATATTTTGTAAGAAAATGTTCCATTGTAAATAAGAAAAAAACTTGACTATGAAAAATGAGCACATTTTACAAATAGCATTTGGAAAATTCATGAGCTGCAGAACAACTTACCAGCGCTTAATTTGTAAAACATGGCAACAGCGGGAACGCCAAGCGTGGAGTGATCCAGCAAGTGGGAGAGTGAAGATGTGAACTAGCTGTAAGCTCTCCACCTAATGCAGCAGCCTCCAAAATCTATATTAATGAAAATGACTTGCTTACCTTGTCTAACTACAAGTTGTTGTTTATTTTTAATAAAAGCAATCCTGAGCAACCAATTACAGATTACAGTTACAAAACCACCTCTAAAGAGTTTGGACCCCATCAATCTACAGTTTTACAGACATACAAGGTATGCGAATGGAGGAAATTCAAGACCATTGTTTCTCACTCGAGTTGCAAAATATCACTCAAATATCAAGGTATGTATTAGTCAGCAAAGTCGCCAATGAACCCAGGGTAACCTCTAAGTAATGAAATATCTCTCTCACATTGATTAATTAGAGGCCGACTACGTGCTAAGTTACATGCTTAAGTACGACTGGCTTTCCAGAGATGGAATTCCAGAAGTTCAGGTCAGTCGTCAATAAGATATGGTTGAGGAATATGAACAACAACGTCCTCGACATGGCTATTGCTCGAGCAGGGTGCTCTGTATAGCATTCAAACAGGACAGCAGCCTCCGGTAAGCACAGTGATGGAGGACTGAAACGTACATCATTGAGGCACACTGCCCCAAAGATTTGGAGTATCTGGAAGTGAAGTGTAGACAATTTTACAGGTCGAGAGAGATTTCTGCCATCCTGATCACAGCAGTGTATAGACCACCACAGGATAACACTAAGCTATCGCTGGAGGAGTTTTATATAGAACTATAAACAGCATAGCCAGAGGCAGTTGTGATTGTGGAAGGATATTTGAACCATGCTGAACTAAAGCAGTGCTACCCAGATTTCATAATAACATTAACTTCCCAACCAGAGACAATAACGGACCAGGTCTACCTTAAAATTCCAGGGGCTTATGGAATTGCAGCAGCTTTATATATTGGCATTTCTGATCATATCTTTCAAGAAGTAACCCAAGCCTGCAAACCTCATATCTCTTCTGCCACTGTCAAATGGCAAAGGTCTGGAGTGACAGAGCCATCTCTGTGTTAAAGGACTGTGTTGAGCACACTGATTGGAAAGTTTTTAAGGAGGGTGCAGATCTGGAGGAATATACATTTTATGTCCTGGACTATGTAGATGTCTGCACTGACCTTGACACCATCGTACCAACCAAACATATCAAAGTGCTTCCAAACCAGTAATAGTTTGGTACAGCACAGTGAATTCATTGCTCAGGGCCCAAGAGTCTGCCTACCATAAAGGTGACATGCTGCCATACAACAGAGCTCAGAGAGGCTTGAAGAAGGGCATAAAGGAGTAAAAACACAGGTACAATGCGGCATATAGGAACAGTACAATACAACAATCCCAGGAGCATATGAATAGACATTATTATGACAGTTCATGACAGACGGCAAGTTCATTGACCAGGAGATCAGCAGTGATTAAGAACTTCCTGACACCTTGAACTAGTACATGATTTGACACACATAGAAGCAAAGGAATGTTGCAACTGTCCTAGGCTGACAGGCTGCTGTCGACAGCAGCAGACCCTCATCCTACAAAACCATCAGGTAAAATTCAAATGAAAGAGGCTCAAGCTGTGGTACCGGATGTTAAAAATCATGTGCGGCTCAATTAGCAGGAGTATTTTTGGATGTCTTTAATCTCTTATTGGAGCTACCGTTAGTCCCCACCTGCCTTATATCATCCACTATTGTACCTGTGCCCAAAAGTCAGCTGCCACTTGTTTCAATCCAGTAAAGTTGCGTTCTGTCATCAAGAATTGCGTTGAGAGATTCATCCTAAAACACTTCAAGGACAATATCTACCCTAGCACATGTAAAAATGCAATACTGCCCAACAAACTCATAGCTAAACTCAACAGTCTGGCACTGTCCATCCCATTGTGCTCATGGATTAGAGACTTTTGAACCAACAGACCACAAGTGGTGAGAATAGGAGACATAGATCATCCCCACTCATCCTAAACACAGATGCACAAATTCAACCATTTGGAATGCTGCTGGCAGGTCCCCCAGGAACACATTTCATCACACATCTTCACTCGCTTCCAGCCATCTCTCCTGGTTTCCTGGCAGCAAGCCTGGTTCTCCACAGACCGAGGTTCCAGCATAGAGAGTCGGGTCATCACCTCTTCATGGACTTTCTCACCTCACAGTCCGTGAGGTCTTTACCCAGAGCCCTGGACTCCTAGGGTTTGTGCTCCCATGCCTTTATTTTAAAAATAGTTTCCATTTTTTCTCTGTGTTGTTCAATAAATCTAATCAGTTTTGATGTAGCCTGTTCTGTCTGTGGAATATCGCATTCTGGGTTCCCCCCCTGATTTTTGTGGAAATCTAGGAATTAATGGAGACTAGAGTTTGTCTCGTGGGATCCCTGGGACCACGTAACAACAACATAAAGTACCTGGGACTCAGCGTCCTCACTTTTTAACCTCTCCTTCCTGGTAAAAAAGACTTCCTTCCTGAGAAAGCTTAAACATGACTCCCCTCACAGTTATTGGTGAACTTTTACAGAAGCACCAGTGAAAGCTTTCTCTGCCTCTGTATGGCAATATGGTAATAGCTCAAGACAGGAGGTACTTAACAAGGTGGTAAGAACAGCCCAGAGGATTGTAGGGTGTCTGCTTCCAGATCTGGACTCAGTAAATTTTAGCTACCTCCAGAAGAAAACCTGCAGAATTACTACAGATTCCACCCACGCAAGTAAAAGACTGTTTGTCCCTCTGCCTTTAGGCTGGTTCAGAACAATAAAAACTCACACGGACAGACAGGTAACAGCTTCCTTCTATCCTACAGCTGTGACTTCCATTTCCCCCTTTTGTACACAAATACCCCAGCCTGTTAACTGAACTACATTTCTCTACCTACATTTGTACATTTTCAAATTACTTTTCACATGAACTGTATTGTTCTCCTGTACTCCTTAATGGTGTTACAGTTATTGCTGTTAATGTTTTACTGTTATTAATCCTTTTGCAAGGATAAAAACACTGCTTTCCCAAATAAATACTGCCATAAATATCGTGACACAGGAATATTCAAGTTTACTGGAAGAACATTTTGTGGATCTGTGTATTACGATGCATGCAATACCATGGTCCAATGCTAGAGGGCAGTGATGGCGTGAAAAACTTGCCATGATTGGGACGACAAGTCCTGGAATACCTGTGCAGATTGGTGTCGATGCTCATTCAGGTATTTAAAGCCCTTCATGAGCAGTCTCTCTGATCGCACCCTCACCTTACATGGATACTTTGTAGCACTCCGGTGTGAGGTATGTTAATTGGTAGCAAATCAGTGCAAAGTGCTCACAGAAAGACAATAATTAATTTCCCCATACTGGGAGTGTAATTTCTGGGCTAAATTAATTGTTGTAAAGGTCAGGTTTATGTCTGACTAGCTCGCCTTTTTTAATACGCTTTGAGCTTATTCTGGTTTAATGATGTCAGCTAAGTTCAGGGTGGTGACGTGAGCATCTGCCTTATATCTTGTCTGCATTAGTTATTATTTACTGATAGTTACAATTAGCGGTTGAGCGTTTCTTTTACTGCCTGTTCACCACTTATAAAACATCTTCCCTTTGTTTAGACGAGCCCGGCTTGCCACTATTCTACCAGCTGTTAGCTCCAAACCCTATATCATGCTCATGATTCAGCTCTTCTGAACTACCATTTTTGCTTTCACTTCTCTCACTCACCACATTGCCAATGTAGCTTTGTTAGTGGCATTAAAGATCACTGATTAACGCTGCACATTGTCAGCATTTTGTTTCCCTTTTGCTTTTGAGTGACTTCTTGGGTCTGTGGTTGCATGGTTCCTTTGTCTGCCATTTATAGGGCATGGTCTTCTGACATTCACTATCCATTTGGTGTAGTCACCAGGGTAGTGGATCACTGTAATGATCTGGGTTCAATTTCCACCGTGGATCGTTCTTATTTGTTTTCCCCTACACCTAGTATTTGTATTATTACATATATTTGTATGTTATTTTTCACAGGTGCATGCCTCTTACTCTCAGCACAGCCCTCCTATCTGCACTTGGGTCCAACTCCCAGTTTACGTACATGAACATCGATAATATCATCATATAGTCATAAGGAGAGCTTTTATAGTAAATGATATGGGCTATTTCTAAGGAATAAAAGACAGTGGATTCCAGTTATAGAACCTTTTTCCATTTGGTAAACATGGTGGTGGTAGTATTGTGGTTTTAACCTGTTTTGTTACATCTGGGTCAGGAAGAAGCTGACCAGACAAAGCATCACTTGTCTGCAATGAAATAAAAGTAAAGGAAGTAAAAGTAAAAATTAAGACTGCTTTTTTATTTGCGTTTTTCATTCTGTCAAACTTTTTTTTCTGATTTGGTGTTGTACAATTCAGGCAACTGTGTGTTAATTGCAGTGGCAGCTTATCAAAGGTGCGATACCAAACCTGGACCCTCTGGTATGCAAACCAGTTAAAAACCAGTTCACCTCAGTTTAAAATACATTTAGCAGATGCTCTTACAACTGTTACAATCTTGCCTTGGTCAAGGACATATGAGCTGCATCTTGGCATTCTCAGGTCCACAGCCCAATACCTTAGTCCACTTAGCCACATAGTCCCATATATGCTTATGTTAGTTAATTTCTTCATTCAGATTCTTTCCATCAGGCATCCAAAATTATCTTTCTATTCTTTGTTGTGACAGAACAACTTAAAACTAGGACTGCCAAACCTAAATTATATTACCAAATATTTTTATTTGATTGTGCCAATCCCACTATTGCAATTAATATTAATTTGCTTACTCGTATTTGACACTAAAGAAAAATAAAAATACAGCTACAGATTGTGTTTGTTTTTATTTAAACCACTAAATAGCCATAAAAGACCATACGCTATACCATATAGAACCATTCCCAACTGTATCTCATCTTGTATCCAGGCTAGAGGTGACCCAAAAGGGTAGTTTTTCCTCCTTTAAACTGTACAGTTTCCCTGCAAAAACGTATCCTTTTGCTTGAATATTGTAATTGCTTACATATATAATCATGACATTCATGCATATAATGTTTAATTTGGTTCTAACAACTCCTTCCTGGTATGTTTTATTTGCCAATTAGTATATTTTATTATAGTATATTATTATTATTATTATTATTATTATTATTATTATTATTATATTGTGACTCTTATTTCGCTATTTCAAGCCATTTTAATGTTGCTGATAAGGCAGCAGAGAAAGTGAATCAGAATCTTTAGGCATTTCAATACCTCACCTCTCTTCCTCAGTCTGCCCCTCTTCTCATCCCTCCATTCCAGCTAGCTCCTGGGGGAGATGGAGTGATATAACAGGACACATTTTGTTCCCATGCCTATTAAAATCCAACATAACCTCCTTACTGTAACTGTCCCTGTCTCCCATGCCACTTTCTCTCTGAATCTGTCATCTTTTTTGCCAGTTAACAAGTGACTGCATATAGAGTTCTTCTCATCTAAGATGAGAAGATTTGAAGGGACACAGCTTCTTCCTGCTTTACTGGATATTATGCAATATGTGCTTAGATGTTTATGATGTGATAATACATATGTACTGTATATCTCTGTGTATATCTAGTGCATAGATATACGTATAGTTGTATTTATTATTTATTTTGCATGTTTTAAACAAATAACTTGTGTGAATTCACTTAGAGAGATGACGTCTACCTGTCCAACAGACTGGGTGACTGAGGAATACCCTATGATCTCATAGGATATTTCTTTTCTTTAGGTCAGAGTGTACCATATGCTCGTAATATAACTTCTAAAAATACAGGATTTTCTCATCAGGGATCGAAAGATAGGCCAGGGCCCTACTAAATTAACTGGGAAACGAACTTAATTTCATGGACATTGTTTTTCAAAAATCTTTTTCACAGAGTTTTACAACACACCATGGCCAATCTTAGAGGTTGAATACAAGCATATGATGGTGCTAGGCTTCATGCTAAAGCTAGGCTTCTATTGAATTTCATGCTCCAGATGTTGTTGTGCCAAATTCAGAACCCCCTACTGGGAGATACGTTCCCTGTCGTTCATGTTTGCTCGTAATGTATTTTGCTCGAATTTGGCTCTGCTGCCACCAGATGAAAGCTCTTCGATAAGTATTAATTAAAAAAGAACATTATTTCCACCTTTTGAGCAAAAGATACGCACAGAACAGAGAATGCATCTGGCAGCAGGGGTGCCAAATTCAGGATAGCACCACTTGTTTGCAAGGACTACCCCATAGTGTAAATTCATTTGCTGTGCCCTTAAAATAATTCAACACACAGCCATTAATGTCTAAACCGCTTTCAAGTACACCCCTAAGTGAAAATGGCAAAACTGTGCCCAATTAGCAGTTGTCCCTCCCTGATATAATGTGGCTCATTTGTGTTACAAGGCTAGGCTTAGGCTGTTGAGAGATTGCCAAAAAATGGCAGCCTCAGGTACCTCTTCAATTCTTGGTTTGCTCTCTCACATTGTCCATTAGACTAGGGATGATATGCTGAGGTGAGGCTGACAGTGACACCCTATTTTTCTAGGAACGCCTCCCAAACCGCCGAGGTGAACTGGGGTCCATGGTCTGTATGGACCACCTCCGGAATCCCGTAGAGGGTGAAAACCAAAATGGTAAGGATGGTCGTGCAACCACGGGACAGTGGTAGGTCTGTCACATAGTCCATAGCCAGGTGGGGCCAGGGGTGTTGAGGAATGGGTAGAGGAACCAGCTGGCCGGGGGGTAGCGTGCGGGGTGTTTTGCTCTGTGTGCAGGCTGGACAGAAAGCAACAAACCTGTGGACGTCTCTCACCAGGTTTTTCCACCAGTATCGGGATGTTAGAAGCTGGATGTCTGGACTGGGGTGAGACATGGGCCCACATGATCAGTCTGTCCTGGAAGCCGGGGGAACGTAATTCTTGTCCAGAGGGCAACCTGGCGGGGGCAGATCTGGGTGAGCGCTTCGTTAAGTTGGTGCTTGAAATCCCATCGGATAGCACAGAGAAAACATGATGCCAGGAGGATGGGTTCTGGATCTTCTGGGGCCTCTCTTGCAGGCTCGCGGCACCTTGACAGGGCGTCCACCTTTTTATTCTTGTTTGCCAGATGGTAAGCAATAGTGAGATTAAAACGTGTAAAAAAGAGGGCCCAATGTGTCTGTTGTGCCTGGATTAAGCCTTTTCACCGCTTTCAGGTAGTCAATGTTCTTGTGATCGGTAAATACCGTTACCTTGTGCTGTGCTCCCTCAAGCCAGTGTCTTCATTCTTTCAGGGCCAGTTTCATGGCAAGGAGTTACCTGTCTCCTACATCATAGTTGCGCTCAGTGGGGGTGAGCTTCTGGGAGAAGAAGGCCACAGGATGAAATTTAAGAGGATCTCCAAGGCGCTGGGACATGATTGCTCGGACTCCCACTGATAAAGCGCCCACCTCTATGATAAATGGTCTGCTGGGGTCAGGGTGGCCCAGGACCGGGGCCTGGCAAAATGCCCTCTTGATGTCAAGAAATGCTCTCTCAGCTTCAGAAGACCAATGTAGACCCCTTGGTTTGCCCTGCAGAAGTTTAGTGGTTGCAACTGGGATCGTGTGATCTATATTTCGTTCCACCTCATGTACCACATGTGATGTGAATGACAATAAACCCTCCTTAAATCCTTGAGAAGTGCTGTAAGGGGTGCAACAGTCCTGCTAAAGTTGTGTATAAATCTCCAATAAAAGTTTGCGAAGCCGAGGAAGCTGGAAGTCCTTAATGGTGTAACATGGTTTAGGCCAAGAGTGCACAGCCTCCCCCTTGCCATCGTCCATGGCCACGCCCTGGGGTGAAATGACGTAACCAAGATAGGAAATGGACTGTGTATAAAAAATGCATTTCTCTGCCTTGATCCGAAGATGGTGATCCAGCAATCTCTGGTGGACAATGGCAACATGGGAGTGGAGGTCCAGTGAGTAAACCAGAATGTTGTCCAGGTAGACAATGAGGAAACGTCCCAACATATCCCTGAGGACGTCATTCATGAAGGCCTGAAAGACTGAGGGGGCGTTGGCGAGACCAAAGGGCTTGACAAGTTACTCATAATGGCCAGTGCTGGTACTGAAGGCCGTTTTCCACTTGTCCCCTTCCCTGATCCACACCAGGTTGTAGGCATTGTGTAGGTGTACCAGCGGGCGGTGCGTAGCTGTTCCAGGGCCGCTGGTACAAGGGGGAGAGGGTATGAATACCTCTTGGAGATCTGGTTCAGACCCCTATAGTCGATGCACAGCCTGAGGGTGTCGGCCTTGGGGACAAAGAAGAATCCCACCGATAAAGGGGGCGTGGAGGGCCAGATTAGACCTAGGCTTGTGCAGGCGAGCTGTAACATTGGTGATAATGCCGATACACAGGGGCTGATCATTGGTGGCTGTGACGTGGCACTCGGCTGGTAGAGATGAGCAGGGAATCCTCTCTCAGCATCGGGCAGAAGAAAAACTACGAGTAGTACAAACGAGGAAGAAGAATTAACTCTACTCAGCCGGGACACGCTAGCAGAGGACCCATCGTGGTGACCCTGAACGGAACTGCTAGACCGCAGTCAGGGCAAAGATGCTGAGAAGAACCACAGTAAATACACAGACCCTGAGTGGTGTGGCATGTATGTTCCTCCAGTGACAGGGGAGTTCTGCCAAGCTCCATAGGTTCTGGTGGTGGTCCAGGGGTAGTTGAGACGGAGAAGTAAGTAATTGGTCCAAGAGTATCGCTAGGGAAATTAGTTCATTCAAGGAGAAGTCGCTATCACGACCGGCGAGCTCAGTCTGAAGCTCTTCTCTGAAGCTCTTGCAGAAGGTGGGCTAAGAGCCTCCTCATTCCACCCGCTATGAGCTGCCAGAGTGTGAAACTGGAGAGCATTGAATTGAATTGAATTCATAGTCGGCAGCTGACCTTGTGCCATGTGTTCGTGCCAAAAGTTGTTCTGAGGCGGAGAGCCCGTCATATGGGTGTTGAAAAATGGCACAAAAGGTGCTCAGAAAGTGTGTGTAGCCCCCTGTTGGAGCCAGACGGCCGTGGCCCATTCCAGGGCTGGGCCTATGAAGAGTGAAATAATAAGCGCTATACGTGCGGCGTTATATACGTTACCTTTGTATTTCTCCGGCATCTTGTAAGCCCTAGGTGGCGCTGCAGCCTGAGGAGGGCTGGGAGGAAGAGATACTGAAGAGAGCTTGGTTACCACAGGTAAATACAGTGCCTTGCGAAAGTATTCACCCCCTTGGATTTTTCCCTATTTTACTACATTACAACCTGTATGTATTTT
>JAUZST010015812.1:0-10060 GCA_034779995.1 Parotocinclus haroldoi | reverse complement strand
ACACACACACACACACACACACACACACACACACACACACACACACACACACACACACACACACACACACAGTTAAACCTTTCCCAACAGAAAACGCTGCTCTTGCAAGTTATATAGACCTCTACAGTGTGGGGCACGTTTTGAGTAAAATACACCATTCCACATTTGTAATTTAAATGTGTTTTATTTGAATAAAAACACACCTGGAAAAAGTGATAATAACTTCTGATGTAAACAGGTTTGTAGAAGGAGTGCCTGATTCATGCATATTTGTACAGCCATATAAACAAAATCTGCAGGAGGCACAGAACCGTTATTGTGCTGCATTTTTCTGATGATGGAACCGTAGTGTATCCTTTTACAATGCTTGATTTCTGCAAATATGTCAAAACGGTGCCTATGCATAAAATGTAACAGAGATCTCTGTGTTTACAGTGACTGGTTAGACCGCATAGTGAACAGCATTTACATTTGAAAATGATTGACCACAGGAAATTTTGAGACGCATGAATTCTCCTAGGTATTTAAGGCCAAGGCACATTTTAACCCCCTGTGCCCAGAGGACACAGGTCACAGGCGCGTATCAGGCTGCCGCGAGGGTGGAGGTATGTCACCACAAATTTTTGTGCTCCTCACTTGATCCCGGATTATCTAGTCAGAGTCAGGATAGGTAATGGTGGCCATTCTGCTGCCCACCTGGCAAAGGGCTGGATAGTGTGGAAGCCCATCATAGAAGATAGCAGTGGCTGCTGTTGTAGCTCCAACAATATCCAGCCTCCCCTCCCTCAGGAATTGAGCTCTACTTAAGCTAAACAAGAGCAAATATCCAGTGAGCAGCAGTTCTCTAAGTGATAATGCAGCCTACTTGATTATCTTTGCTGACCATGTCTATTTCCAGAAAAATAATGCATCATGTCACAAAGCTCAAAACAACTCAAGCTGATTTCTTGAACATGACAATGAGTTCTCTGTAATCACCACAGGCACCACATCTCAGTCCAATAGAGCACCTTTGGGATGAGGCGGAACGGGAGAGTCACATAATGGATGTGCAGCTATAATGACGCTATTATGTCAATACAGACCAAAATGTCAGAGGACTGTTTCCAGCACCCTGTTGAATCTATGCCAGGAAGATTTAAGGCAGCTCTGAAGATAAAAGTGGGTCCAACTCAGTACTGGCATAATGGACCTAATGAAGTGACCGTGAGTGTATTTTGCAATGTAGCTCATGAAATACAGCTTATATGTGGATAAAATCTGTTAAAACTCTTCAAAAATAGTAAGTCCTTTATTTTCCCTTGCTGGATTTTATCAAAATAAATCCAATATTTCTTTCAAATGACCCATTTTATACTAAAATGTGAGTGCATTAGGATTCTTTGAATAAAAAATAGATTTCTATATTGTTTGCATTTCGATTTCAAATATATTAACCTACTTGGAGGTGTAGTGATATTTACATATTTAGACGTTAAACCTACGTGCAAATTCCATGATGAAAAAATGCTGGTGGTGCTGGAAATTTTACAATCAGATTATCCCTATAGGAGCATTCATTCCATAAACATTCCCTTAATTTGCATCATGTTGCTGTACTCGTTGCTTAATGCAGTACTGAAACACCCTGACCTATGCTTCGCTCTCGAAGAGATTCTCTTTGATGACAAACTCTTTTATATCGAGGTGATTCTCTGTGTCGACGCCCCACTCCTGGACCTCTTGCAGCCAAGCTTCCCAGCGGCGTTTGTCCTTGGCGATCTTCCAGCAGAGCCGGATGTTGGTCTGCAGCAGCGGCACGAGCAGTGGATGGGGCTTCTTTTGCCCGGAATGTTGCATCTCCATGGATGGCACCAGTTTGTTGAGGGCGTGTTCGCAGTGCTCTTGCGCCTCGCCCAGTCTGTCTAACTGCTGGCAGCAGCTGGCCACGGCCGTAAGCGCGAACAGGCGGTGCGCGTCGTGAGGTGCCTCGAGCTTCTCCTGAAGGTGCAGCGCATTGAGCAGAACGGCAAGTGCCTCCTCGTAGCGGCCCGAGCGCACCATCACCTGCCCGCTGCGCAGCTCGCCCAGGTAAAAGAATTCCACGAAGGAGGGTGAGATACGCACTTCGGCTAGCGAGTGCAGGTGAGAGAGGTACTGCTCGAAGGCGCGGCTCCGCTTGCCGATGGTCTCGGCAGCAAAGTTGCGGCGCAGCTTCTTGCGTGGGAAGTGGACGCCCTCCATGGCTTCCCTGTGACGTCTGCGCAGAAGCTGGTGCAGCCGCTCGAAGTCAGTATAACGACGTGCGATGACTGCTGGCGTGTTGTCGAACGTGCCGGACTGGATGACATGAATGGTGTACAGCTGTTTGGAAGAAATGAGGGACATGAGCAGGTTCTGAGAAATGATAACAGTTCATTTACATTTATGGCATATAGCAGACGCCCTTATCCACAACAACTTACAACTCATACAGTCTTACAATTCAAGCAATGGTGGGTTAAGAGACTTGCTTAAGGACCCAACTGTGGCAGCTTGGCAGGGGTGGGATTTGAGTCCAGTAACTTAACCACTAGGCTACCCCAGTTCACTCAAGTGCTTATTCATATCTGTTCAGACCAGCAGCACAGGGGGCAAAGATGGAAAGACCCCTAGACAGGGCACCATCCACAAACAAAGACAATTTAAAGACACCAGCTAACCTAAAGCGTGTCTTTGTATAGTGGGAGGAAGCCCACCCAGGTAGAGGGAAACCAAACTCCAAAGAGGTAACAGCAGGTCAGGATTTGTGTGAGTGCCAACCACTGTGCCACCATGCCACCATAAATGATGACACTGGCATTTTAGAATTATTTTCTTCCTACTTGATGCAGTGCATGCCTGAAAGTTACACCATGTGGTTTAAAAATACAAGTAAGTGTTATTAGGAGGAAGCATAATGTCAAACACTCTTCCTGATTCTATTTATCTTCACTTCTCTGTCTTTGACAGAACTGGCTTGTTTTGGATGGTGTTCATTTTGTTATGCCTGCCCTGGTTTATATAATATTACCAATTTATGTACACACAGTGGTATTTGAATGTTTGTGAACCTTAATACATCATCAGATATTCACACCGTGGATCCTGACAGTGGATATAGAATCCAATTAAACAGACAAAATATTAAAAACAGACAACATATTATGCTTAGTCATTTTATTCAGGAAAGCAATTCAATATTACCAGTCTCTGAGTTGCAAAAGTATATGAACTTTCGCTTTCAGTATCTGGTGTATTCCCCCTGCACAACCATAACTGTTTCCAGTATTTGCACATCAGCCTAGAGGAATTTAAGCCTATTGCTCTGTACAGAACAGCTTCAATTCTGGACTTGACTTGATCATTCACAACCTTAACTTTTTTCTTCTTTAACCATTCTTTGGTTGGCATCGGTGAGCTTGCCGTTGTCTTGCTGCGTGACATATTCTCTTCAGGTCCAGTTTACATTTGTCCTAACATTTTCCATTTGATGGTAGAATTCAGGATTCATTGTTCCTTCAACGACTGTGAGCCATCCTGGCCCAGATGTGGCAAAATAGGCCCGAATTCTGATACTGCAACCGCCATGTGCCATAGATTGTGCTTAAACACAGGTTTCTCTATTCTCCAGACATAACACTTATCATTCAAAGCAAAAGTTTACATTTTAGTCTATCTGCAACTGACTACTTTGGACTATTGTCCACAAAAACACCCAGTAGTTTTGACTTGTCAAAGTGATCTATAGAAAACAGATGGACAGCAGTGTGAGTGTGAGAGCAGGGGCTTTCTCCTTGCAACTCTGTCATGCACACCATTGACACATGAACATTAACATTAGTCATTGTGAGAGATACCTTTAGTTGCTTAGAAGTTACTACAGGTTCCTTTGTGGCCATGCAGACTAATGTTTGCAATTTCCTTAATAAATAAAATGCCAGAGTACAGTACTTTTGTCCCATTTATTTAACTGTGTTCTCTTTATCTTATTTTAGGAGTTGTAGGTCAATCTGGTGGCATAATAGAAATATCTAAAGGGTTCACACACTTTCAAACAGCACTGTACAACAGAACATTAGCTCAGCATGCAAGAACGTCATGGAAGGGATGAAGGTTAAGCATATCGTATGTACACATCAGGATTTGGGAGTCACTGTACAAACGTCTCTCATATGTCAACCTTACCAGTCTATAAACTCATTTAGTGCTTTCTAGGCAATGACTCGACGCTTACTCAACACTAATGACTCATGACGCATATAGGTCAATGGTTCTTAAGGGAGCATTGATGATCAAATTCAAACTATGGTCTAATGGTGTAGATATAATAGTCGTACAAACAAGTTAGTACATACCACATATTTGGAGTTGGCCTCGTGAACCACACTGGCATCAGTCACTTCAAAAACGAGCTTTTCCATCACACAGCGAGTATGCAGACTTCGCCAGCTGTCCTGTAGCTGCCTGGTGAGCATGCTGGATTCTTTCTGAGTGGGGCCAGTAGGGCTGATCTCTGAGGAGCACAGAAAAAAAAGTATATGGCATGAGGAAACGAAGACAGAACTGACCATGCTAAGAAATCCCTCTAGCAAAAACAAGAAGTGAAAGCAAACTGACTTTTAATGTCTTTGTCCACGTCACATGTCCGAAAGGCTGTGTCTATTATTCTGCAGAACTATACTTCTGTTTCTCATAACTGTGCAACAATGTGCCAGAAATATTAAGCAATATGCTAAATGCCAATGAAAAACAGTCTGCATTTCAGCTCTAAGATCCAATGGTGAAAAAAGTACAGATAAAGTGGGATTTTAAACTGAAATCACTTGCATATACACTGCTCACAATTTCAAAATTAAATATCCCCCACTGTATCTGTACTTACCTTTTTCCACAATTTGTTAAACATTCTCTAATTTGATTCAGTTGTCTTTATTAGAAATCAGATATGCAGCAATAAGTGGAAAATGTATATACTTTTCAGAAAATATTAGTAAAAACAACTAAACATCATCAAGCACATGAACACATTCGACACTCAAAAGACAGAGATTGTGAAGTATTCGTTTTAAGATCACAAAGCCATCTTTGTAATACTGCAAATCCAATCTGAGATGATATTGTAGCACAAATTTGTACGGCATCATTACAGCAGTTGGGGAAACATACCAAATGCTATTATATTCTGAAATATTTTCAGAACAGATCTTTGCACTCGAATTGTCATGCTAATTTTATGATTTGCAATGAAAACACTGTCCTACAGATATGCAACGTATAATATCCAATCAGCGTCGGTTCTCATTAACGGCCAGTCTTAAGAATTATTATAGGAAATAATAAATCTTAAATCAATCTTATTTACTTCAGAATGACAGTAAACTGTACAAAAAGTGAATCGCAGTCAAGACACGAAAACTAATTGCAAAATAATCGTTTTTGTTTGATACGTTTTATGAAAGATGAAAAGATAAGGAATTCTGTACAGTTCAGTAATGTACTGCATGCTTTCATAATGCATTTTTATTAAAATTATTGTTTAAAAGAAAACATTATGTGCAAAGTATCTAAACTACCGTGTGACTATGGTAATGTCTGGTCAACATCCATTTTTTGTTTCACATTAAAAGCAGATTTTAAACGGCGCATACCTGTTAATATATGAAAAATGCAAAGCTTTCATTAGTGGTCTCAGACTTTTGGCCATCATTTTAAGTGCAGTTTCATTAAGACGTAAAAATACATCTTGATCTTGGTCTGTTTACAAGTTCATTTTTCATCCTTGATAGTCTTACTTCTCCAAACAATGGCACAAGCTCTTTTAAGTTATTAAATCAACCAATCAAAGCACAGAAGCATTCCAGATTTACATCCATGTAGTATTCAGCAGAACAGAATACAGACACTGGTGAGCATAGCAGTTATGTATATCTGTATGGCCATAAACGTAAGCTCTTTAAACTTTTTTTTATTATGTCTATGGCAGAAAAGTATAGATTTTGCCAGAGACACTGATTACACATTCTTAATGAAGATGAGTAGAGGAATGGGACCTCATTCCCGTACATAGTTGTCCTCTATACTCACTCTTGCATGTTATTTAATTAAAGTTTGGTTGATGTAACCACAATATGGGGTATTCTTACAAGTTCTGGCACCTTCACAATAAAGGAGTTTCCTCTCTCACCGAGCAGGTTAATACATGTTTAGACAAACTGTTTCACAGTGACTCAACTGGAAAATATGTACAATGAAATACAATACAGCATTTTAGTCTTATAATGGGCTCAATGCCATTAGTTAGTATTATTTATACTGCTCACAAAAATTAGGGGATAATTCTAGTTCTAGCAAAATGACCCAATTTTTTCCATACTTTATCATACATTTACATATGTGGGCATGACTTTTTTTTTAACATCACATCAGCATCCATGGCGAGTTTTAAGACAGCAACAATGTCATAATCATGCTAGTTAACCTAATTAACCTAATGCATGTCTTTGAAATGTGGGAGGAAACCAGACTACCTGGAGAAAACCCTCACAGATAGGGAGGTAAATAGATAACTACCTACAGGAGGAATAGTTGGATCACACATGTTTGAATATCAATAACAATACATAGTACAGGATGGGTACACCCCTTAAATTTCAATCCCTTGTCCCATTTTGCAAACCTCTGTTGATATTTAGATACTTAAATCACATTCTCCACTGAGGAGCCAAATACTTGATCACTTCCGACTGAAAATAAGTGAAATGTTGTTCAAGACTTACCTGTGCTGCTGCATGCATTATCCAATGAATCTGCAAAACAGTCTGAATCACTGTCGGGACCAGATGTTTCTCCTGTGTCTTCAGAGTCCAGAATTCCATCTCTGTCAAAGCAGAGGGTTCCACTGAGCCTGGCCAAAACGCAGTCAGTATCATCCTCGAGTTCGGAGCTCTCTGGAAAGTCATCAGTGTCATCAGAGTCTGGGGGAAGCTCTCCTTCTTTGAATAATGACCGGCGAAGTCTGTCCAGGAGCTTAGAGGCCATCAGCACAGTGCTGGAAAATATATCAGTGTGAAATTGAGAGCCAAAACAAGTCTGAAAAAGACCAGACTTCTCAGTGGTCATATCTTGTTTGAAAGGATGCGTCAGGAGAACTGGCTGCTATATGTGAGCCTACATCGACTGCAGTGGAAAGAGTGAAAGCTCTCATCTGATGTTCCAGCGATCTGTGAAACCAGAGATCAAGCCCTGAAAGGAGCCTAGCTGAGCTCATCATTAATTCAGAATGTGAACACGAAACGAGATAAATAAACATATGAACCTGGAGCGACCAGATCACATTTAGTTTTAAGAATTAACTATGCATATGTCGACTCCTGTTCCTCTGGACCAGTACAGGTCTGCAGCATCAGCATACCTGTTGAATGAACTATTAGAAAAGTTTAGATCCTTGGACTCTGATCAGTCCAATACTCTCATCAGTCCGTAGATTACGGCGTAACCACAGTCGTTTATGCATGACATATGCAAGACATGGAAAGAGCCCCAGTTTGCTTAGTAAACAAAACAACAACTTTAGCTCGAGCTCACTGGTACATCTCGCTGGTTAGCTAAGAAATAGAACTAGGCTGCGTTGTTAATTATATGTATTTTATACTACGGACAAGCAATAGCGTAGTTAAACTCTTAAAACGCTCCCAGAGTCTATTACTTTTACATTTATACTACTGCTTTCCTAAAAGCAACAGGAATTAGCTGCTAAAAACAAGTAGCCAACGGGCTAATACAGATACATTAACGCCTGGGTATCAGAAGGTCGTTAGATCCAAACAGAAACGGGAGAAAATGCATTATGGATTTACCTCAAGTGCGGATCAGGAAAATATCCAGTTTAAAGTCACATTCCTCCCGGGAATGTCACTGAAATGATTAACAGGCATTGCGGTGAAGGGAAGTAGGATTTCAGGACTTCTTCCACTTTGCCTGGGTGAGTAGGCGGACACATCCACACACAGCGGCTATAACAGTCAATGGCTGCAGCCATTCCACCATTAATGTCTATTATAATTCATATCGTTTCTAATGTAATTATACTAGCTAACTGTACATTCCCGTTAGAGTTGACCCCTTGCATTCATTTTGTATTTAGAAAAAAAAAACAACAACTTCTCAATATCTTAGTACCATACTACACGAACTGCTTTAGTACTTGGAAATACTTTTTTATTCATTACCAAATACTAAACGTCTAAACGGTTTCATGGAGTCACTTCTATAAAAACAATCCCTTCATTTTAAATTTCAAGGTCTGATTATTAAGGTTAAACAAAGCATCTTTTGGAAATGTTCACGTACACTTAAAATACGACGATGTATTAAAATCCTCGTTGTAATCTGAAAACCACCTGCCCCGTGTTTATTCGATATACCTTGAATAATATGGCATAAATAAAGTGACAACTGGAGTTTTCATTAGGAAATAGGAACAGATTTCGTGTCCTGTTGATTTTATTAATCACAATCCTGGCTTTTACAGAAATGTTTGTTCATAATACTAGGGGTTAGATGTTTTTTTGTGACCGGCCCTTGAGTCCATGCTTTAAGTTAAGGCGTATTGGTTTTTAGTAAGGTATTTTTGTGACTTTAAACGGAAATGGATCTGTTTCTAAATTAGGCTCCCTTGATTCATATCAGGGTTTTGAGTTTTTAAGGGTAATTAAGAGATCATAGGTACTACAATGATTATTTCACCTTCTTTTATTTCCATAGTATATACAACAATATATTGTTGCAAGTGTAAACCATACTGTGTTGCTTGTTAATTGTATCAGTATTCCTGTGTATTCATGATGTTTTTCTCTTTGCACTTGATAAAGAACGGTCTTTATGTAAATGACCAGCAATTAATCAAAAATCAGTGATACAAAATAGGTAAGTACTTTTTCTAATTACATTAATGTTATTTTTTATAATTCTACCTATCTCTTTAAATAAAGAAGCCATCAATTATTACATACAAGCATTGACATGGGTTTATTATAAACACTTAGATTTTGTTCAGGATGCTGTTAAAGACCTATAATATGAGTCATCAACTACAGGGTATTTGACAATGAAAATTTGTAGCTTGACACAAATTATTATGCAACTCAGTTATTTATTATGAAAAATGTGGTTGTGGTGACACAGTGGTTAAGATACTAGGCTAGTGTTGAGAAGAAGGTCCTAAAGGACTAGGGTTCTGGCACTGCCAAGCTACGACTGCTGGGCTTTTGAGCGGGGCCCTTAACCCACTTTCTGGATAAAGTATGCTGGTGTGTATGATAAATTTGACACTTTAAACTACAATACAAGTGTAATAAATGTAAAATAACAAAAGTTAAATAAAAGAATTCAGGAAAATAAAAAGGCAGGCAGGTCCAATTGGTATGAGAAAATAGGAAAAACGAGTCAGGGTATAAATGTGGGGACAAATGGAAAACAAAGAAAATGTGAAACATTAAATGCAAGATAAGTGAAATGTCAATCAGATGAGAATTAAAAGACTCTAAAGGTAATGGTTCAAACTTTCTACTGAGCAAATTATTGAAAGAGAAAATCACAAATGAACTAAGTTACCAGTGTTGAGCGTTTTTAAAACAACAAGTTGACTTGTTGAGTAAAAGTATTAGAAATAGCACAAAATGAAGGAAGATTAGCATAGAAGTCCATTAATTTAGCTTATTGAAATTTCATTTCGATACAGAGCTGACATAAATGGGCTTTATTAACAAAAAAGTAAAAAATGAGAAGGCAAAGCATTTCTATAGGAACAGATTTGGGAGCCATATTAAATCAACGTAACATATTAAAAGTACACAAAAAACATTTAAGTCTCATCTGCATTCATCAGATCAGCAGTATCACTCAGCTGATAGTATCCTTAAACCTTGGTATCTGGATGTACCTCACTCCTGGACATGAATAATGGATAATGAGTACAGTCGAATCCGGTTAATGGGACCAGCCGCTTATTTGGACCAAATCCTAAAGTACCGAAACAAATCCTATTATATACGTGTAATGT
>JAUZST010015811.1:0-10060 GCA_034779995.1 Parotocinclus haroldoi | reverse complement strand
CGTGTCCGTGTCTGCGTGTGTGTATGCGCGCGCTCTGATTACTCCAGACGGACTGGTAGCCCTGTTTTTATCCACTAACTCTTGTTTCCGCTCCCCCATTCGCCATCTGCTGGCTGGGATTCCTCCGTGGTACGTGTCGACCGTCACACTCTCCTTCTACCGAGTCACTTTGCTGAGCCGACTCTTTTGAACACGAACCGTGATCAACAGAGTCACTTTAATGATTCGATCGTTTAAACCTACGGAAAGTCGTGTTACTGCAAGTTATGAAGTTCTGGCAGGTTATCAAGGGTGAGCTATTATACCCCGAGGATGAAAGATTATACTTTTTGTACATTTGAAGTTGACAGGAGGGCCGTTAGAAGAGTGGACTTTACACTTTAGACGTTTGTTTGTCACATACATGTAACAAAAAGACTCGGATTCACATCAGAAAAGAGTTTGAGAGATCCTTTGAGGGCGTTTGAGCTCTTTAGTGTTAAATGTGATGCTCACAGAAATTGGGGGAGATTTCAGAACGGATAGGAAGCGATTCCAGAAACAAGCGTGTGATTTGATCAAACAAGACCATCAGAAAACCAAATGAAAAGTCAAAGAAAGTTGTGCGAATTAGACGCAAACTTAATTATGGTGATTTAGTAGCGAGTGATATGTTCACGGGGGTGAACAGGAGCGTCAAAACAGGGCGAGGGTGCCCCCACTTTACATTTACATTTAGCAGACGCCTTTATCCAGTGCGAATTACAATCAATACACTCTTACAATCCAAGCAATCGTGTTTTAAGGACCTTGCTCAGGGACCCGACTGTGGCAGAGGTGGGATTTGAACCCTGGACCTTCTGGTCCATAGTCCAGTTCCTTAACCACCAGGTCACCACAGTCCCGCAGCCTGTTCTCAGTTTACATTTAACTGCTAATCACAAAAGAAACAAGCATTTAAGGTCACAATATTTAATATGAAGAGTGTCCGTGGCGTTTCGTAACCACTAACCCTGTCCCTTTTTATGTGAATAGCTTCTAGCACGATAGCAGCTAGCTAACGACTTCTGATCAAGCTAGCTAAGTTGTAGCTGTCCGTTAAACCTTTCATATGGCCCAGCAAGAGGCACAAATATTGAGAAAATAGGACAAACCTTGTAAAACATTTTCCTTACGTACAATTGGTAAATTACTTATACGTTAGGACTAAAGCCGTGACACAACTGCACTTAGCATCAAGAGCAAACAGACCTTCCAGCATATCTATGCTAATATAATTAGATAGCGTGCATTTATTTTCTTTTAACGTGTAATGGAGCAGGAATATATGAGCAGGAATTTCCGTTTGGCGCCGTTTGAAAGCACGTTTCGTGTGAATGCTACAGCGTTCTGTAGCAAGGTACTTCTGTGAGGGGGGTTAGCATAGCATAGCAAGGCATCGGAGAGCCAATATAAAATAACAAGCAGGTTTATCTGTGATTGATCTGTTTGTCGTCAGCAGTGTTTTGGATAATCGCGGGTGGGATCGGCTTTTCATGGTTCCCTCTGTTATAGACTAATTGATATTTTACTTCATCTGGCTAAATTATAATAATAGTTACTCTTCTTTTCCAAGCGCTGGCCTCTAATTAGGCTCTAAATCTCTAGATCTTAGCCTCTCGGCGTAGCTCGTTTGCAAACCTCTCCACGCCAGAGCGCTCGAGGCAAGCTGTTGCACCGATGTGAGGGTGAAGGGGAAGACGAAGAATTTACGAGTGTGTGTTTTTGTAGTGTGCTAGCGAGTCGCTGCCTGTCCCCGAATAAACGGAAAAGAGAGTCAAAGTTTTGGGGGGGTGGTTTGGTGGCGGCTAGCACAAACGACAATAAGAGCAAAAATACACGTACATTTTATTACACTGTGCAGTCAATTAAATCATTTTTTACAACCAAGCTGTGAGAACGAATATGAAACATGAACCCAATAAGATATTCACAATGATCTGAAGTTTTTTTTTTAGTTTTTTTAGTTTATTAGTTAGTTTAATAGTTTCGCAGGGTCAGAAGATGGATTTCTGCCCGTAGCGTTTGTCACAATTTTAGCAGGTTCTTATCAAAATCAAACTGGAGAACACACTTTGCAGAGTGGATGTTTTCTTTTGTGGTCTCTTCCAAAATAAAACATGTAAAAAAAAAAAACACTCTATTAAAAAAAGTATAGTATTTACCAGCCTAAATACGCACTATTTCAAACCCAACTATTTAGCCATTCTACTCATTCCTCACATATTCGTTTGTCGTTGTCTCGTTATCCCATAGTCATCATGGAGAGAACAGCAAATGAGTATAAACAAGAACCTTTGATAAAAGTCTTTAAACAACAAAAAGGTGCAACCATCGTCTGCAGCAAGAGTGGTGTATGTTCATAGGTTAAGATACGGCGTTGTCTTTCCTGAATCGTACTGGAGGCATTTTACCAGTCCAGTGATTCCCAGTCTTGTCCTGGTCAGACCAGTCTAGCTACAGATTGGTGACCCATTATTGCCCCAACTGGTATTTTACTCTCGACTCTACACATCTAACTTTTAAGTCTGAATCACCTCACAATTATCTTATGGAGCATTTGAGATGTATTTCAGAATAAATCTTTTGAATGTGTGCTGGGGCAGCCCGGGGTGCTCGGAGGGTCACGGGTTCAATTCCAGGGTCTGGGTCCTTTCTGTATGGAGTCTGCATGTCCTCCCCATGTCTGCCTGGGTTACTCTGGGTACTCCGTTTTCCTCTCACAGTTCAAAGACATGTTTGTTAGGTTATTTGGTGTCTCAAAGTGGCCCTTACTGTATGACTGTATGACTCTGTGTGTGTGTGTGTGTGTGTGTGTGTGTGTGTCCTACGATGGGTTGGCGCCCCGTCTAGGGTTGCTCCTGTCATTGGGCCCAGAGTTGCCTGTTTGGCCTGTGTGGATTAAGCAGAAGATAACGGATGGATGGATGTGCTCTGTAATCAAGGCGAGCGATTATATTACCAACACTTAATTAGTTCGTTTCCACCTCACCCCACCCCACACGAACACACCAAACCAAAACCCAGGCAATAAATAAAGCTCTTGCTTATGAGCGTTGGGAATAAAGAGGTCAAACATAAAAGACTGGGATTCACAGGTCTAGTATATAACGTTATTCCAGGTATCCCCAAATCGCTTTTTGGTACTGGCACTTCCAAATGTATATTCTAACCCACTTATATGGCCAACTGTAATCGAGAAGGTTTAGAGATTAGATACGTATGCCTTAGCATTATGCAAATGCCCCAGTTCTTAGAACATGTTAACAACTCACACAATATGTCATTTATTATAGAAAAATATATATGCCATGTCTTAGGCACACGTAACATACGAAGGTCACCCAATTCACATGCACAGGCCATAGACCAGGATTATGTCAAATAGGTTGTAGCCAGCGATCTGCAATCTGAATTAGAACTCTGTCTTTATTCCGTTCTTGTTCCTTGACCTACCGGCACTGTTTAAAACGGAAACAATATATTTATCTAATGGCTTACTTGTCTTACCACTATTTGAAGACGGATGACTGTTCCATTGGCCATATGTGGAAAGATTGCACAATGGGAATAGTGTCGACCAAAAAAAACATTTGTTTGGCGAGGGGTTTTATACGTTACCCTGTCTAGGTGTTACCGTTTTTTTTTTTTTCCAGTACCAGTCCTGTACAACAAACCTAGAAAGTGATAATAAAATTAATTTCAAATCGGTTCATTTCTACCCCAAACCAAACACACCTGAGCCTGTTCATAAAGCTCTCCAGAAGTATCTGAGTCAGATGTGTGTATGGGCCAAGGGAAGGGCTGCTCAAACCTGTTGTAGACACAATGGCCCCCTCAGTGGAGTACCCGTGGTCTGGTTAATAACGTTTCCCTATTCTCTAAAAGTCGTGCTCGTTGATAGTCCACATTTTTACAACCGTGGCCACCTCCCAAAAATTGCTCCCAATGTTCAACGCTTGCATCCCCTCCTTCTCAGAGCCGGATGTCATCCAGCGAGGTGAGGCGCCGCCCGAACAGCTGCTCCTCGTATTCTGAAAGTTGTCGGAGGAACCCGGCGTTGGGTGCAGCACAAGTGCGCCTTTCTTTGAGCCAGCGGAAGGCATGAAGCAGAGACCAGTGCCGCTGTTCCATCAAAAAACCCAGCGTCAACACAGAGCTTCGGCTCCGTCCCAGGCTGCAGTGTACCAGCACTCGGCCGCCGGGTGACCCTGGAGAGCCCCTCAGGGCGGCTGCTATGAAGCGGGAAGCTTCTGGAAGAGCCTGCCGAAGGTCCTGCTGGGCGTCGTCGCTGAGTCGTAACCGCAGGTAGCGCAGTACGTTCGGGAAGGCATCGGAGACCTCGGCTGTGGCGTTGACCACGTGCGTGATGTGCAGGTTCTTGATGATGCGGTAGTCATGGGCTTGCGAGGCCGACCCTTGGTACAGGGCGCCTTCGAGGATTTCGGAGGGATAGATGGTGAGCAGCCGGCGCTCCGACTCGAGCAGGACCATGCGAGGCGTGCAGAGGAAGGGGTAGAGCGAGTGGAAGGCTGAATATCCGCCCAGCAGGATCACAGGGTCCATGCCTAGGGCGCTCAGCTGGAAGAAACAATGCTGTAGGGTTGGACTGTCAGCACGTGCCTCCTGGCTGCCTACTGTACCCAGGAGCACAGAGGAAAAATGACACAGAGAAGAATGTTACAGTAGGGCAGCTGAATGCCTTGCAATTGCACGCCCCATCCACCAACACGTCAAAGCCCAAAATGCTTGTTAATGATGTGAATGAAGTGGGCAAGGATGTGTCTAGTATGGTTTTTGCAGAGTCTCGGTTAAAGCCATGGTACCTGACCTGCTCTAAAATATCTCGAATGTCCAAACAGCCCCTCTAAAGCTTTGGAGAGGATAATACCTGGACTGTGTCCTTCCTCGGCGTAAAGCAGAATGATGGAAAACTCCTGTAACTGGACGCAGCTTATCAAACAGCCCAGCTCTGGGTGAATCACAGTCACGCTTGCACGTGCCGTCACTAGATGACTCTGCTTATACCTGAGCACACAAACAGATAGAACAGTGCCTCAATGGAGAAGGCTCTGGACTGTCGGTCGAATCCTGTTTCCACCAACGTCCTCAGAACTGCTGAAGCTCACTAGCTACGGTAAAGTAAAGTCAAATGTTTTACGGGATGTAAATCTGTTACCTGTCTGCTGAGCGGCAATCCAGTATGAGGATGTAGTACGGGTCGTGGAGCGCTGGTTCCCCGGCTTCGGCATTCAACAGATTGTACACCTGCTGTGGGGTCACGTAGCCTCGTTCGATATCAGCCTTCTCTGGAAGGGCAGGAACTAGCAGCTCATCTGAACACGGACCGGCAGAGACAGAAAGTACAGATCCTGGCCACATTCCTACGTTCTTGGCAACAACAGACCTCAAAAATACGAAGATATTAAAGTCACCATGATGGCAGACCTTCATTGTTTGTCCGGTTGCCTTGAATGGAGTCGTTGTGAGAGGGTTTGACGCTGCCGTTCATTTCTTGGAAGGAGGCGCTGTTTTCCCCTGGCATGCCACGCCGCAGCCCAGTGGAGGACACGAGACGGCATTTATCAGACCTGCAGGTAGGGGGTGATGAAGGGAGATGGAAACGAGAGACACAGCGACGAGAGGAGGAGGAGGACGGGCGGAAATATTGACAGAGACTTTTTTTTGTATTCGAAATATGAATCTAACTTGGACAATCCAAGCGTTGTTTGATCATCGGCAGCCATCGCAGCAGGTCAGGCGACCTATGTTTTTCAAAAATATTATCCAAGCTACTGCCGTCCCTGATCTGTTTGTTCATGTAAAAGTACTCACCTGGACAGTGCAATGCCCATGGTTTTGGACGGAAGGCATTCGGGACTCAAAGCCTTCTTCGCTGCTAGGGGCCAAAAGGTACAAGAGTCGACGCAACCATCCTGACGCACCACAAACGCCGCTGCGAAGACTTTCACGCATGCACCCACCGAAGAAGCTTTCGAAATCACCCAAAGAGCACCGCGATCCTCGCCGGCGCTGGGTAAAACTCTAGGGTTTGGCTCCCGGCCATGGCATTCGTTCGTTCTCCATGTGTAAAAAGAGACCGTTTTTTCTTTCTTTCTGCTTGCTTGTTCCTTCCCCCTACCTTCCGTCCTTGTTTTAGCAGGTTGCCGTGGTTATGGGGCAGACTGAAGTGCTCTACATGAGCCAGGGTGAGCTGGACGTGACAGCTCGGATTGTCACACACGTCCACACCGAACACACCCACCATGAAAGCAAGCAGCGTCCAAATGGGGAATGGCTTACATCTTATCGATTGCCTGCCCGTTCCAGTTTGTATCATAAATCAGCAAACGGGCATTTGCTAGAGAACTCGCTCACCAGTCTGCGGCTGTTATTTCAGGTTCGTAGGTTAGAAGACAGGTCGTGTGTTGCTGCGTAATCTGGCAGCCCCAAACGTGAATGGAAAACTGGCGTAAAATGAGTGCAAACGCATCCGTCTTTTCAAAACCTGCCACGGTCATCAATGGCTTGTTCTAATAAACTGTCATAACTGTCGGCTTTTCTGAGGGTTTTTTTTTTTTTTCGTAATAAGGAGGACACCACAAAAAACAAAAGAATAAGATCTTCGTGGAAGAGACTAGGATGGATAAAAACCAGTATCCTACAGCCAAGTTGTGAATTATGGACTTTTTCAGTCTGCAGTGTCTGATTATAAGGGTTTCGCTTTGCATACCTCACCAGCCTGCGCAAGCCAATGGTACAGCAGTCAGTTCCCAGTTCACTGAGGACCTGAGTTTCGGGTCTTACACTTAGCCAGGCACTGCACAGACAAGTTGGGCGTGTCTGATGGAGGGGAGGCTGTCTGAAACAAAAGCAAAAATATCAGACTAAAAATAAAACGTAAACGAATGCGAAAAGCAGCGACCTGCTGGGCAAACAGCAAAGACCAGCGCACGCTCCGTACGGGTTCCGTATGTCGGGTCAAGTCGGTTAATGCTGGTCCGGTGCTGGTTAAGCACGAGGACTCATGTGGTCTCGCTGTTTGACCGGCATGTCCAAAACCCAACGTCTGATGGTTTTTAGCATGGTTATAGCGACTGATCACCCTGAACAGAGAAAGATAAAGTGTACGAAGAGTGGGAGAGGTTGTCAGGCGCAGATGGTGCAGACCAACCACCGCACACACTGACTTCATTTCTGTTATAATACACAACACGACCCTGGTGTGTGTGAAACCGAAGGAGTTCGTTGAAATGAACATGATGTACGGGTTGAATGGAATCAGGTTAATGTTCATCGTAAAAAGTCGAACCGCTATGATTCCTGATTAGATGTTAGATGTTATTAGTGATCTAGTATCCAAGTTAATATAGCACAGTGGAACCGCCAGTGGAACTTGGACTTATTTGGGTTCAGGCGGATGTTCGAGCTCAGATTTCTTAGTAGTTTGAGTACTGTATGTCGGATGAATCCATTCCCGACCCCCAGATTACTGTTCGTGACTCTATGTTCGTACGTAATGAATGATTAAACATGAGTAAAGAAAAGGAACGTAAAACATGACCAATAATCAATTAATACATTAAATTAATGACATATAAAGACAGACGCGAAAATAAAAGGACTGGGGCGAATGCAGTTTCGGCATTTCTTATCAATATGAACAGCGGCATCGAGACTGAGGGAGTGTCTCAAATGACACCTTTAGACTGACATATACATAATATAATAATAACAACAACAATATAACGTTTACATTTATGTCATTTAGCAGACGCCCTTATCCAGAGCGACTTCTTACAGTCTTACAACCCAAGCAGTGAGCTAAGGGTCTTGCTCTGGGACCCAACTGTGGCAGAGGTGGGATTTGAACCCTGGACCTTCTGGTCCTTAGCCCAGTACCTTAACCGCTAGGCTACCACAGTCCCATAATTTTAGGTGCATTTGCATTACGATCCAAGCAGTTGTGGGTAAAGGGTCTTCAACTGTGGTAGCTTGGCAGGGGTGGGATTTGAACCCCGGGCCTTCTGGTCCGGTACCTTAGCCGCTAGACCACCACAGTCCCATAACATAATCTAATATAAGCCAATGATCGGGCCCTGGGTTCTCCTTTCGGTTTTTATGGCAATTGGCATACTGTATCGGTGCATTATCGCCACCAAGTGGACTGAATTACGTCATTGTCTTTGGGAGATCACACCATTGACCGTTTGATTTTTAGGTTGCCCATGTTCAGAGTCAGAATTCGTGGCATAAAATCTCAAACCATGTCCGTATTGTTCGAGGTTCCACTGTAGTTAAGCGAATGATTCAATGGTTTAATAACAACGGAGGGTAAATACATGTCCAACGGGCAGCGGTGATTCAGCGTTTATACCTGTAAATTAATTCAGTGTGGAAACAGTGGAAGTTCTAGACGATAAAGTTCTAATCTAATCTAGTCTAATCTAATCGGGGAACCTTTGGTATGACGGGATGAGCCAGGTGAGACTCCGGAGCCCCCGGCAAGGAGGAACACAGACATGTACCTGGACTTATTCCGAAAGGTCACTCAACCCTCACCTTGCCAGAGGCGGGATACGAACCAAACTGCACAATGCCTCAATGCTCGTCTTACAAGGTGAGCTTTGAGTTACGTTCGACTCTCTCTCCTTGCAGGAGTAGTGAATAGTGAACGATGGAGGCTTTCTTTCGGAAGCTCTTGTTCGTTTGTAAACGTATGAATTGTGGCATCTTTGGAAACGCGCTCACTGTGTACGTAAGCACCTACCAACCTGTGCATGTAGTATTTAGAGTTTAGCGTTACGATAAAGCTGGTTTCTAGTCGTATGTGCATATTTTGGAGATCAATTGTAATTCATTCTACCTGGTAAAGAACTAATAATAACCAATAGCCACTTTTCTGTATTCATTTCCCTTTTTATGTTCCGCGACTACGTCTTTGACCTCCATAAACACGCCGTGAGTGCAGTGAGCACTTTATGACCCATCATATACTGTACCTGGGATGTGGGTTAAATGCAAAAAGGGCTGACTCACAATCCGATCGAAAAAATGCCACAAATATAATAGAACCGCCCGTGCAGGTCTGGCTTTTTTGGTGGACAAATTCCAAGGTTTGCGGGAAATGAAGATATAAATGATTATCCTCAGGAGGCTTAAGCTGTGTTTGCTTTGCTAAATGGAGGGGAGGGGGGGTCAAAGTCTGTCTTACAGACTTCCCATGTCAGCAGGGGGAAATCTGAGAACACAGCAGAATGCCCTGTGATCGGAATAGATTGGATGTGGAGGGTTAGGAAGACCTGAAAAAGTCATGTGAGTATTATCATTTTCACAGCTTTTCTTTTAATGTGTTTATTTCAAAATGTTCTGTGTGGCACCGCATATAGTCAGCCTCGCCGACCCAGCTGTCCTCTTTAGCAACAGCAACAGAATCCAAATACAGTACTGAATAGATTTTTTTATCTTGTACGTGGTAGTATATACTGCTCACAAAAACGACGGGTATACTTCTAAAAGAAATATCCCATAATGAAAGACGCCCTCATTTAAGTGAGCCGTGTAATTTGTAACTACGGTAGCAAAGATTAAATGAGGGGCAGTAAATCAAACTTATGTTTGATACAGATTGCCCTATGCTTGACCAACGTATTCCTCATGGCTTTAATAGAACAATTGGTTCGCCAACAGATCGACCAATCAAAGACGAGCCTGCTCATGCCCAGGTTTTTGGCTCCTTTGAGGTTTAGCAACCTCCACTCTGTGGTTGCCTTGTAATTCCAGGGTTTCTTGGTAAAACTTCTGCCATGCAGTGTAGGAGGTAGGCCAAAGTTCGATGATTCTTTTTCCGCTTGCAGTTTAGGCTGTTCGTTCTCCGTGAGCATGCAAACAGAATTTGCATAGAATACAGTCGAATCCGGGTAACGGGGCCACATCGGGACGAGATGGGTTTTGGTCCTAATAACCGGCTGGTACGATTAATCGAACATGCCCTATGTTACAGGACGGGACGTGCTATAATTGATGTAAGATATTAAATGTT
>JAUZST010015810.1:0-10060 GCA_034779995.1 Parotocinclus haroldoi | reverse complement strand
GTAAAATATTCTAAACATATTTACCTTTATAGCGTATATAAGCTTGAATCTACTGTGCACAAGCATCACTGACTAAAAAAAAAACGAGCTAAACAATTTTCATATAAATCGTCTATATCTACATTACTATTTGAACTATTCACTTGATATTATCTATTGTTGTAGTCAATTTATGTTCCTAATATATATATATATATATACAATATAACAAAATAACAATATATCATATGCATTTACTTTGCTATATTTTGCTACATTTTCTCAGGTGATAATCTGGATAATCTCCAATAACAATAAAACCACTTTTACTTAAGAATTTTGACAACACTTCTCCTGTCATTTATTGTCATTGCGGGAATACATAACATATAAAACTACTCCTGCACTCCTACTCCCTTTTATAACACAACCTTTTCTTAAATAAATGTCACTCCAAGACAAAAATGTCATATTGTGTGTGTGTGTGTGTGTGTGTGTGTGTTTCTTGTCATTCAGTCCTAACTCAAACTGATTCACCACTGTCAGATAGCACTGAAATGGCTAATTGTCAGAGGCCATTAGCAGTGCATCAGTCAGGCAGCAGCGTCTGGTACTTACTGTTAGCCGTGCTCCCCGTTTCCTGTCGGCAGTCAATAATCAGGAAACTGCTGTGTCATCTTACATTTCAAAGCCAACCACCATATGGCTCCAGGATGTTCTCATTAACAACAACAGGGAAAATACATTAACCATAATCCCAGTAGAGTTAAGATTCAAGCTAACAAGCTAACATGCTATTTATAATTTATCACAATAACATTATTATAGTATTGCGGTAACTGATAATTTAAATTCTTGGCGCAGAAATTGTTGAGCAGCCTAAACATGCATGATTTATGCAAGTCAAAAGTGGATTTAATTTAACATAAATTATGCTCTTACACTTTTACATTCAGCAACAGACACATTTCTTCTTATTTCTCAACTAAATATACAAAACTGTCAAATAAAATCTTCTACTGTACTATTTAACCTGTTATCTCACTGTGATTACCTCTAACAACTAAAACAATCTCATCTAGGTCACAGCCACTTTATCCAAAACCATAGATATCATACAGCATACTACATCATGGGTGTTAACAATACAATTATTCTGCAAAGAGCAACTGCAATAAATAAAAACCTTGATCGTCCCTTAAATCAACACCTTACTCCTATCCAGCCACCGATACAGGATATTAGATTTAGAAACAGGGCTTTTACAGCAACGTATTTGCCTCATATTTGTTTCATTTGTAATATCAGCACACACTGTGCTGAACTAGAGATGCTTCTTATGTTCAAAGAATATTTGACAAGCATAAAGCATGATAGATATCCAATACAGAAGGATGATTTATGTGTGTGTATGAGCTTGAATTAATGTGAGTGTATCTAATGTCTGTAACCCATGCTTGTGTGATTGTTTATGTCTGCACCATGTTCATTAGTTCAGATTATGGAAATAAAGTTCAATATAACAAAAACCTGAAAATAATATTATGAGTAGGAAACACAATACTTGAATTAATTTATTCATTCCTCTTGAGAGAGATCTTACCTTGCCAAGGGTTGTGGTGGATCCAGGTCTTAAATCTCGATTTGCATCTACAACTCACCCTGGATAGTTTGCCAGGCTACTACAGGGAATCGTACACTCATTTATTAACAAATACTAAAAACAGGAGCACATGGACAAATTCATGTGACCACTGGCTTTAACAGATATGACAGTAACTGTTTTAGTAAGGTTAAAGGTTTAAATCTTGTTGCTATTGCATTACTATTGCTATTTATTTTACCACTTGTACAGATTCTATTTATGCTGAATTTACATGTGAGTTGAACAGGGTTGCCTAAACATTGACATGACTGTCTATTGAAATAGTTTCTGATCTGTTTAACTAGATTGACTGTGCTGATAAATGCAGACTTTTACTTTAATTTTACAAGCCAGTTCTTAAACAAAACTTCATAATGAGCAAGATTCCTGGTGGTGGTATGTCTACTTTGTGACTATATTGATGTCAGATTGATTGTCACAGCCAATAAGGAAGTTTTGGAGACTTTTGTGTAAGATATACAGTATTGTGCTAAAGGCTTAATGTTCCATTAGATTTGCTGTTTTAGTAATGTTATAATGACTATATGTAAGTACATCTCAGTCTATTTATTAAGATACAAACAGAAAATACAAGAAATATGTACACAAAAGAAACAACTGTGGCAGAGGTGGGATTTGAACCCTGGACTTTCTGGTCCATAGTCCAGTGCTTTACCCATTGTTAAAACAACAGATCCAATTGTGGCATGGTGGCCTTTTGCACAGTACTCTGTGTGGTGGTAGTAAAACCAGAGTGGGGACACCAGAAATGCTGAAGCAACAGCTTTGGAGATAATTACTGCCAGCTTTGCCACCATTAGATCTGTTAGATCTGCCACCATTATATATTGGCCTTGGAATTCTGTAAAACTTTTAGCCCAGAGCTCCAGTACTCGCACTTTGCTGTTAGCGCTATAGACAGGGCATGGAGTTCGTAACTATACATGTCCCTTTCTGGAAACTGTTCAGGAAATCTGCTATTATCAGCAGGTTGGGCTGATTGACCAAATGGCCAAAAGTGTATGTGGTCTCCAACCAGAGCACCACTAAACAAGCTAAGTGACATTTGGAAAGCAGGTGCCAGTAGTGTCCTTAAAATGCTTTGTAGAGATTTTGGGGCAAAAATAGTGTTCTATAACCCACTATGTTAAAGAGGCTGATGCCTCAAAGTGCAAACTGCAAACTGTGAGTTTTTCCAAATGTCTGTTGGAAGTCATGTACTGGTTCAGATGAGATGGATTTTGCACCATACTGCCCCGACTTATAGGTGACTAATTGTGAAGTGGACAAGGTTGAGCAGTATGGTCAGTAAATCACTGCTGAGTATGGGTAATTCAATGTACATTGAGTTTTAGTCGGCTAGTGAGGATAGGGACCACCGGAGAACTGTATAGCATTAGCAACCTACAGGCACATCAGGGGAAGTACAGACAACACAAATACTAATGCAGAGGGTTTTCTACATATACTTTGACTTTTATTTCACTGCATACGGTATACATCCATCCCTTCATTTCATCCCTGCAAACAATTCAATAGAATTGGTACAGCAAAGCATTTACTACATTGTAATCAATGTACCTACCTACATCAAAGAAACCAGTGGATGAAGTGATTCAAGTGTAATTTTGCCCTGCTCTTCAAGTTAAGTCTTAAGGTGTGGAACAGTACAGAGTTGTCATTGTTGCATTTAAAATTATCCATATGTGATCTACTGGGCACAAGTCAGAAGTGCAGGAAGGCCAGTCCAGCATCCATGCGATCTTCTTCTGCAGCCATGCTTTCAATGAGTGTAGCCTGTTAATGTTATATTGTCTTTTTAATCCAAGATCCAAAACCTTTCAGCATTAAGTAGTGCTAGTTACCCATACCATGGACAGTAACACACGCCCAGACAATCAGAGATGCTGGCTTTTGAACTTTGCCCTAATAACAATCCAGACAGTCCTTTTCCTCTTTGGCTTGGAGGACACGGTGCCGATGTCCATGATGTCCAAAAACAATTTGAAATGTGGACTCGTCAGACCACAGGACACTTTTCTACTTTGCATCAGTTCATATCAGATGATCTCGGACCCAGAGAAGCCAGTTGCATTTCTGGGTGTTGTTGATATATGGCTTTTGCTTGCATGGTAAAGTTTTAACTTGCACTTGTAGATGGAGCAATTAACTGTGTTCACTGACAATGGTTTTCTGATGTGTGCATGATGAGAAACATTGTTCTTAAACTGTTGGACTTTTTGCTACTCCAGTTGTTCACAGTGTGGTGAACCTTGCCCCACCCTTGCTTGTGAGCTTCATTCCTCAACTTTCCCAGTCTTTTGTTGCCATTTTGGAACAGCTTGCAGCTATCAAATTCCAAATGAGAACATGTTTGCACAAAATAATTCAGTTTATCCATTTTAACATCACATATCATGACTTTGTAGTGTATTCAGTGTAGCCTAGCGGTTAGAGTACTGGACTGGATTTGATGTTCTAGGGTTCAAATCCCACAGCTGCCAAGCTGCCACAGATGGGTCCTTAAGCAAGGCCCTTATCCCACAATTGCTTGAATTGTAAGACTATATAAATTGTAACCTGCTCTGGATAAGAGTGTCTGCCAAATGCTGTAAATGTAAAATCTTGATGATTTGCAAATCATCATATTCTGCTTTTATTTATGTTTTACGAAACATTCCAACTTAAGTGGAATTGTGGTTGTAAAAGCTATGTTTTAGTGCTTTACTGAAATGTTGTACTTAATCCTGAATCCTATTTCCTCTTTGCTTACTGACTCCACTAGTAAATCTGCAACTGACAATCCTTTGATGACCTCATACTTTGGTCATGTTTTTAACTTTTCTTAAATACAATGAAATTCCTGTGTTTCCCTCCCCCATTTTGCAGACTGCCTGTTCTCCATTGGAGATATGAGGTTACTCCATCCTTTCCTCCATCCAAAGGTCCAGGCCACATCCTTCCTCCACTTCTACTATGTTTCCCATACTCCTCCCCATGCATCCTGCCTCAGCTGGGCCATCAATCGTTAACATCCAACATATGCTTTTCTGCATGACACCATTACTCCCAAGTCAACCCCACCCTCAAAACACAAATACAATACACAGCCAGGAAGTTGCACCTGTTTAAAACAGATTTTCTTTCTTTTTCAGTGACCAGCTGTAATTAAATTTGTTGTGTTTTGCGTGTCTATGAAGATCTAAAAGCAGAAACAAACATGACTGTCTTGGAGAACCATTTCCCAGCCTAAGATTACTTCATTGTCACCTGACACCTGATTACTCAGATGATTGCTCCTTTTACATCACATTCATTTTTAGTTACCATTATCCAGGTGAAAGAGCATTTGTGGGAAAACATTCACCAACAAGGACAATGTGAACTCTTGTTTCTGTTTCTATCAAAACAACACAACATTGACATAGGAAACAGTGTGTATCATACTTCAGAAAAGATCTATGAGTATGATGTATTCAGAGTAGATGTCTTCAGAAATATTCTGCCATAATGTAAAAAAAATCAATAGATAAATTAATAAAATAAAATAAACACTGGTTACTACATTAAGCTCAATCTACATAAGTAATATATTCAGGTGGGCCTTACTATTCATAAATGCATACCACAACTCTCCTTAAGGAGCAATTATAGTGTTGGATTAAACAGCATAATAACAGCTTTGGGGCGCTTGGTTGACACAGTGGTTTAATGTGGTTTAATACAACCCCAGATAAGAAAGGGTTGGGATAATAGAGTGTGTAAAATAAAAGCCTGTGTGTCTTACATTTACATATTTCTTTTTACAGACAGAATGAACTTGAGATATTTCATATTTTTTGGTCAGCTTCATTTAATTGCATCACATTCTAAAAACATTGGGACAGGGGCCGTTTATGAGCTGAAAAAAGAATTACTCCATAAATTAATAAATTTAAAACAGGCGATTGTAATCATGATTTGGTAGAAAAGCAGTAGGCTTACTATTTGAGGCACAACAATTGGCAAATAATATAAATGTTCCACAAATTCCAGGTCTTTAAAAGGAATGTATGCAGTGTGCTCCAAACCGAAGATGCAAAGGAGCACCCAGACTATTATCAACATCTCCAAAAGGCAGGTCAAGGAAAGGTTCTTGTAGACTTCTATGGTGGTAGCATTAATGCAAAACACATTTTAAAGCAACATATACTGAATAAGACAGTGGAATACCACATGCTGCACACACTAGCATGGCACAACTATGAAGAAGGTACTGTTATTGGACTGGTCTGCCTTCGGTCCTGGCCTGTGCCGAGTAGAGCACACGCGGACAATTTTGAAGAGAAACGTGACAACAACAATCCCTTACTATTGTACATCTATGTGTTTACTGGAAGTACACTGCTCAAATAATATTAATAATAAATATTTTCTTGTGAGCAGTATATATTCTGGAAAGCATATGTCACCTGAAACACTCAATCGCTTGGCCCAGACAAAACATAATCCCTGAAATATACAGAGTTTATGTTGTTGTAATTAAATATACGTCAAAGAATATGCAAGAAACACTGCATATTTAAGCATTGAACTTTAATACATCATGCATAGCTTGTCCATTTTATTTAAGTGATTCTTTACAGAGAAACTGTTACGTTTACATATATAAATGGTGATTTGTGTGTGCCATGTCTCAAATATAAAAGCCACTGGGTCACATTGCTCTCATTGCTTGTCCCTGTGTAAGTTAGAGAAAATCCTTGTATGTGGTTATCTCTGTGCCCACACATGCATATCTTCCTGAATGTTTCCTGCAAATGCCAATGTATCCATGCTCAGTGACCTTTGACTTGTTTCTCTTCTTGAGATAAACAATTAGACAGTGAAAATCACAATAAAAAGTTTGTCTAGAGAGAAGCACAGTATAGCAAGACTCTTCTCAAAAAAGAACATTGCATTTATGTAATTTACTAAAGATCACATGGACAGGCCTGTAGGCTATTAGACCAAAATATAACTTTTATCTACTTCTAGGATTAGTGTTAAAATCTAATTATGTTTTAGATTTTATTTGTGCAAAAAGCTAAAATATTTTAAATAGTTCACAAACTTCCAAGCACAACTGCTTATAATTTATATAATGTGAATTAACACAGGCCTGCAATAAGGAAAATGCTGTACTATCCAGTGGGAAAAATCTTGGGGATTTTCACATTAAAGCAGCATAAGCATGATGTTACCAGAAACCAAATACATTCAGATTTACTCAGTCACTTGTGGGTGACAATGCTGATGCCAGTGCAGTTACTTGCAAGTACACTGAACATATACTATATCTAAATTGGCAAATTAGCTATCACTGTTTAGTCATTTTTACCAGGTACGTATGTATTCTAGTTTCCTACCACATTACAAAGAAATGCATTAGGTCAGTAGGCATCTGTGTCAGTAGGCAACTGTGTCAGTAGGCAACGGACCCAGTGTGTTTGTATATTTGAGTGTGTGGATGTGCCCTGTGGTGGATTAGTGCCATGGTCAAGATTGCCTGCCAGGATATGCCTTGGTCCATGAGACCCAAAGTTAGTTTAAGAAAGTAATGGAAAATGAAGTAATATAAATACACATTTTATTAAGTGTATATATATATATATATATATTCACACTGCCATGAAAGAAACAAATCTGGAAATATATACACAGCATTCCCTCGCTGCTTCGCAGTTCACCTTTCGCATCGCGGGTTTTCAAAAAATATTAATGGAAAAAAACGTGAACTTTCGCTGTTTCGTGGGTTTTTGTGGAACTTTTACATTTAAAAAAATCACAGCATTTATAAAATATATTAAAATATTAATTCTAACAATAAAGGAATGTTATAAATCCTAAAATATTACAATTTACAGTAAATAGCTGTTGTGTCTACTCAATGTGTAGGATATGACATGTTGTAAGCTCGGTATGCACGGAGCTTACAAGAGTATGTATGGCATGTTAATTAAAGAGAATGTTGGATTATTTCAGTGAGTTGCTTGATTATTCAACAGTTAAAACACTACAATAGTGCATCTACTCAACGGATGAATAAGCACCAAAAACGAGAAGTAAGACGCTACTTGTCGACTTGACAAGTTTTTGTCTGTGGTGTTGTGTTTGCTGCTTGTGAAAGTTTCATTATAGACTGAATTCATTCAAGCCCTACGACGGCACCGTTCTACTGTGTATAATATATATATATAAAAGAAAATCTCCTAGCAAAAAGATGGACATGGTCAGCAACAGCAGGATGTGGCAATTATACAATGCTTAATGTTGCTAAGGGGCTCAATGTGTGACAAAAATATCCTCCACACCATTATAAGCACAATTTTATACAATAATAATGATAAATTATACAATGCAGCAAATATACCAAATATATTTAAAAACAAAAAAGCATTGTACAGTGTTTTGGTCAGATACTTGTAGTTGTACACCTACTGAAAATCACTTTTACCTGCCATCCAATCATATGGAATTTCCCTTTTGGTGCAGGAGAGAGCATACCAATGTCTACAATATTCACAGAATTATTTATTTGAGGTCAGGCTCAAGATCTATGGTAATATTAAAAATGTTGATTTTATTATAAAGTGATAAATGATAGTTATAAATGACTGAGGTGACACGAGGGTGACTCTAAAAGGATTTATTTATTATATTCTAATATTGAAAATTAGCTTGCAACAGTATATTCATCCAAAATCATTTTGTGTAAGACCAAATTTCTGACACAGTGATCCACACAATCTGCAATGAGACAAGTCTGTGAGAAAAAAAAGAAATCCTCTATAGACAAAAAGATGTGTCAAGAAGCATTGATAATCATTTTATAATCGTGTCTCAGCCCTCTGAATTACCCTACACCCAACAATAGACAGTCAAAAATGGTTTATGAGTGTTTACCCATCATGATTTTTAAGCAGTCTGTGATCAAAACGATTGTCACTTGAGGCTGACTCATCTTTCACTTTGAATCTCTCTCTGTGTATCACTCTTTCTTTCCATCTCTGTCTGTTCCTTGTTTTATCCTGACTAAAGTGCAAGCAAGATGTTTACTCCGTTTAATGGTTATTGAAAAAAGCATATCACCTTGATCCACAGTTTGCCAGCACAGCCTAATAATGACACACCAAAATAATTATGTTTACTGACTGCCAGTCATCAATGGGTCCAAACATAATTATTATTGCATTATAAGCATATAAGCATGTGTCAGTGTAAAAGAAAAACAGAAGTGCTGAAAATAGCTCAGATTCAAATCAAAATAATGAACAAACTCACATTGTGTTGCCATGGTGTGGTTACTAGGACACCAAACATTGTGGCATCAAAGGCTGCTTCAGGAAATGATTTCAGTATCAGTTTCCTTTAGCACGCAACTCCCGAGCAACAAAGCATGCAGCTTACATCAAACGGAAATCACTGTGCAACCGAGGTGTGCATATCAACTGAAAAATAGACAGCCTGATCAATGTTTTACTGTTGAAGAAAATCTTTGAAAAGACAGGCATCTGTGTAATCACGTTCTATAGTGTCTCTTATTGATGTTTACTTTATTAGAACACTTGCATTAAACATTAACACATCCCTGTTTTGCAGCTACAAGGCACCAGACCTTATCTTTAAAATGTGTTTAAATGTTAAATAGTAAATAAGAAATATATTCTTGTATATTAAGGTGTTTGTCTTTTTAGGTAGTATAGATGCATAGGGGCTGATAAGCATGGAGCTGGATGTGTATAATGAGTAATGTAGTGCTCAGTAGCAGACCTAACTGATGTTTTTTCAGGTCAAAGTCAGCATGACTTGGGCTCTGCTTGATAACCTTGAGGGTGCTGAGCAACTCAGAAAGCATGAGAGGTCAAATATGAATATGCAGTCCATAGGTGTAATTTGGGGAGGTTGGCAGCACAAGAGAAAAGATGCTAGCCTCCTGATCACAGAGTGAGTGATCAGAGGTACTATTAAAGAGTGTAGCAGGAAAAAAGTGTCTACATGGGATAACTGCACTGTATCATTAAATAACTCTTAGTTGGCTGCAATTAGTGTGTGTTTCTGAGCTTGTTTTTATGTGCTATTTGCATACTCATGCATGTATGATACGTGGGAAATGCAGTCTGTCAGGGGCTGATTCTAAGAACAGAGCTTTAGGGGTGATGAACACCCAGTGAGGCTGTGACCCAGTATATTTTATGGTAATATTGGACTATTATTCCTGTGCAAAGGGAACTGCTGTGTTTTTGTTGTTAATATACATATCTGCACATGAAACTTCTAAAGCATTTAAAGTTGTGATGAACTTGAACTACAAACCGGATTCCAAAAAAGTTGGGACACAAAACAAATTGTGAATAAAAACTGAATGCAATGATGTGGAGGTACCAACATCTAATATTTTATTCAGAATAGAACACA
>JAUZST010015809.1:0-34551 GCA_034779995.1 Parotocinclus haroldoi | reverse complement strand
GTGTGTGTGTGTGTGTGTGTGTGTGTGTGTGTGTGTGTGTGTGTGTGTGTGTGTGTGTGTGTGTATATACACACACATTAACCCACAATTGGACAAAAATCTTTTTTTTTTTTTTTTAAGTGTAATTTTATTGAGTAATGAATCGAAAGTGAAAAGACTTGCTCCATTGTTGAACTCGGATAAGCGCTCTGCAAACTATACTAGGATAACTACGAAGTGAAAAATGTCATATTTTAGAGTTTGTGATAACCTCTTTTTAGTTACAAAAGTTTTGTTGACTGTGGGTGTGGCTTTTAATCTAGTAGATTTAGTGTTTTATCCATCAGTCACAATATGTGATCATGATGCATTATCGTAAGTATAGTAAGTATAATTATAATGAGTATAGTTTCTGGGTTTAATTGGTGTATTTATGATTCATCTTAAGATTTTATGATTAGGTTTAATCACCAGAGCTCTTTGAATTTGACAGGGCTTCTACCAGTTACTTGAAGCCAAAGTGACGATCCGTTGCCGCAAGCAGGACTTGTCGTTGGTCCAGGTCAGGCTTTGTTTCGTTCAAGTCTGTGTGTACAGAGCGTTTGCGGGGGTGAACGATGAGCTGAGCATTGCCATTTCTCTCTTTAATTCCAGGCTGCTGTGCAGAGAAGCATCCCCATCTACAAGGCCTCTGCAAAGAACAATCTGGAGGTCAGGATTGACCAGGACAGTTTCCTTCCTTCAGATATGTGAGTAACTGCCATTCAGGTTTTATACTAAAACAATACTTGTATTATTCCTTATTTGGGGTTGTTTGTATTCGGGATATTGGGTTTCCAGTCCTGGGGGAGGGGAGGGTTGGAGGGACGGTAAGGAGAAGCAGTACGAAGAAGGGATGGATAAGGAGAGCAATATGACGATATTTTATTGTATAATTCAATTCAATTAAATTCAATTTTATTTCTATAGCGCTTTTTACAACGTAGCATCGTCTCAAAGCAGCTTTACAGTAATACAATTATCTAAAAGGCCAATCCCAAGTTGAGCAAGCCCAGGGCGACAGTGGAAAGGAAAAACTCCCCAAAATGGTAGGAAGAAACCTTGGGAGGAACCAAGACTCAACAGGGGGGCCCGTCCTCCATGGGCGGCCTAGATGTTAATGATAAACGTTGTTATCGTGATATACAATATCCTTCGCTGAGCATATTGGCAGTGCTTAAAGAACGCTGAGCAACTACGTTTCATTATAAAGGGTGGAAGATTGTAATTAGTCATGTTTAATTTGGTGCAGCACATTCTGAATAAAAATCACTGTTAGATGGGATGAATAGTTAAATAGTCATTTTTAAGAATCTGCTGCCACGGACGCCTTTTATCTGCGATCACGTATCATAATGAATATCTTTTAGCAGGAAAATGTTTTTATTCATACATATTGGATATAATGTTTTAGCATGTGGCTAGCAGGTGTGAGGGGAAGCTGTTGTTAGAAGGCTGGCTAGATGGAACAGGTGGGCTTTATGATTGGTATATAAATAAGCGTGTAGTTTAAACAGTTTGCACCGTTCAGAAGTTAATGCCAAACAGTTTGGTGGTGTTTCTTTAGAGCACATGGTTACAGGTGAGGTGTATGTGTTTTTATTTCTGTCTGTTTAGCTCTGGGGGGATTGAGATCTATAATGCAGATGGGAAGATCAAGGTGTCCAACACTCTGGAGAGCAGACTGGACCTCATGGCACAACAGGTACTGTATAAGGGCGAAACGCTGAATGGTAAAAATGTCACATTTAGTCACGTTTTCACACACGCACACACACACACACCCCATTTCTGTAGCTGCCAGAGTCTGAGAGTTATAAGGTGACAGTGCTTACGAATATTAGGGGTTGATTGATTAGGAGATATTTAATTTTTAATTAACCCCTAATTGAGCAGTGTTCGTTCGTGTGTTCGTTCGTGTGTGTTTGTATTTGTGGTTGTTTGCGTGTGTGTAGTTGTGCGTGGTTGTGGTTGCTTGTGCGTGTTTGTGCGTGCTTGTATGCTTGTGCGCTTGTTTGTTTGCGTGTGCGTGCGAGGTTCCGTACGTTTGTGTGTGTATTTGCGTGCGGTTGTGTGTGGGGTTGTGTTTGCGTGCGTGCGTGCGTGTTTGTGTGTGTGTGTGTGCATTTGTTTACATTGGTGTAACCCCGCTCTGTCACGTGATGCACACAGAATTCTTACAGCCTCAATCCAGAAGAAAGAGAAGAACTGGGTGCTATTAATACAAACATTACTATTTCAGTTAACATCTAGTCCTGAACACAATATTCCACCAAAAGTATTGAACTTTCTGAATCACCTCAAGGTTAAAAACCAAATGTAGTACAATAACCTTTACTTGGTTTAAACTTGTGCATAAAACACACGTGAAATGCCATGTACATAACCTGACCTTGAGCTGGAATGGCAATAAACACAAACAAGCAAACAAAAGCATCTAGGTCGCCCATGCAGGTCGGGTCTCTTTTTGAGTCTTGGTCCTCCCAAGGTTTCTTCCTTCTACATTCGGGGAGTTTTTACTTGCCACTTTTGCCCTAGGCTTGCTCAGTTTGGGATTGACCTTTTAATATAAGCTGGTAAAGTCGTTTTGAGACAATGCACCATTGTAGAAAGCGCTATATTAACAAATTTGACCATTTACAGACGCGTGGCCTGTACAGGCCTTCACTATGCCTTAGCCGTCATTGATTCCTGGAACTTCTGTAATTATCCATCCCAATAAACCCTACCCATAACAGGAAAACCGACCTGCCCCAGCTGTTTCCCTGAGCTGTCCTGACCCTCATGGCCATCATCACAGGGGCCTGAATCCTCCCACTTGTCTTTGGCACCCAATCTGTCCTGGTGGTTATGGCCCCCTGACTCCTCCCAGTTGTCACATTGAAGCTGTCCAAGTGTCCTGGACCTTGGTCTTGACAACAGAAGATATGTTGTGTTGTGTTTTGGTTCTTACAAAGACTTGCTTGACCATGATGTAGTTGGGGTGAAAAATTCCCATAGTCACATTGTCTGTAGGCCATTCGTTACATATGATCTCTTGAACTGCTTGTGAGGTCTTTATGTTGCCTAAAGCTCCCGAAGACCTCCATATAAATATGACTATAACCTGACTAAATGTAATAAATGTTCTCTGTACTAATGTACTAACATTTGCCAGTCTTAACTCTGTCCTTTTCTTAACGTCCCTACTTAGATGATGCCTGAAATCCGAGTTGCCCTCTTTGGTGCCAACCAAAACCGCAAATTTATGGATTGAATGTCTCCAGAAACTCCGATGTATTGAGGACACGACGGGTGAATTTTATTTAATTTTTTTTAATATTTAAAACGGATCTAAATGGTTTCATTCATGTCTGTTTAAGTAGTATTTATCTTGAGAAACAACAGTGTATGTAAAGTGCATCTCTGTGCTGTATTTTCCGAGTTTGCATGTTGCTGTTAAATGTCACGCTTGGTATATATCTAGGTTTACTAGGTAGGGTTTGTGTCTCGATTGGCTGCTAAAATCGGTACGTTTGATTGAGGTTGCTTGTCATTTTCTGCGCTGCGTGAGTTTACAAGCGAGTCTGAATGGCTACTTCGGTCCTAAAGCCGCAGTGTGTACCTACTGGACATGCAATAAGAGCACATTTTAAATCAGTACAACCCGGTTTAATCCAAACCATGATTTCATTGTGTGAACTTGAAAACGGTCTGAAGGTCAGATTTAAGGAAACACTTTATAAACTGGTGGCACAAACACCACACGGGCGCTAATTAAAAATATCCATAAATCCCCAAATTATAGACCGTGTTCTCCAGGAGTTGTATGGTTACTGTAATACTAGGTCAAATTTACTAATTTAAGGATTTATATTGGGTCATATGTATCATTTGGGCTTGAACTGTCTTATAGGGGCGCAACGGTGTCTCGGAGTGTAGCATCGCCACCCCACAACAAGAAGGTCTTGAGTCTTCCCACAGTCCAAAGACTTGAGTGTTTATACACGGCTCACAAAAAATAGGGGCTTTTTCATTATTATTATTATTATTATTATTATTCTTAATAATAATAATTTTTGTGAGCAGTATATATGACTTTGTCTTGAAATAACCTCGTCTATAGATATAACCTTGTAACCAACTATATTGGGTTACATGGTCTGAACTTTTGTTATATGCCCTTATTTGGACTTGTATTGACTTGGAATGGCTTGTGAGTATCTCAGCAAGCAAAACTATTCAATCTCACCTAGACCATAAAAAGTGTAGCTCTATGGGCAACCTGTAGCTGCCCTGTCATTCGTCTCTAGTCAAACATCTTTCACACGACTCTTGCATGAACCTGTTCACATGTACGTACTGCAGCTTTAAGCATGTGCCAGCATTCCCTGTTATTTAAGAGATCGTCTCCACGCGCGTCTTTACCTACGTTGTACTTGAATCACTTCTGTTGAACTTCCTACGATGTTTGTGTTTACTGATGATGATCTTCTTATGATCCTGTCATTCCCTACGGTATACAAACACTGGAATTACGTCGACGTGAACGTTGATGGTAATAAAGAATAATCAGTGCCCTCGTGTCTGCCCTTTTTGACTGTGAATGCATTGTTTGGTGGAATTTGCTACGGTGGAGTTTTTGCAGTTTCATCTTGGCCTGTCCTGTGAGTCTCTCGTGGTTCCACTATTTGTGAGATCGCGTACAGCATGGAGAATAATGAAGGACTTGATTCAGCGGTCCAGCCGACCAGTTATGAGATTATACAGGGAAAAGCGCCTTGTAACGTCCGAGTCTTTGTGTGAGGAAACGACGCTCAAATCAATTCGCGGTGGGCTACTACTCCCAACGTCCAGCATTTGCCTGAAGAGCTCTGTATGTTTAAGGTAAGTTTTGATATTTTTCCTGCGTTATACTAATACTCTGTGCTAGCCAGGCTGCCTTGGTAAAAGCTTGATTGAATTAAGATGTTTCACAAGCCTGCTATTTTGACTACTTCAATTGACTGTGTGTGGTGTGGGGAATAATTTTCTGTCCTTTTGCCGTTCCTTGATATTGCTGTTGAGAGCCAAAGCACAGGCAATGCTAGTCCTGCAAGTGGAAGAGGAAACGGTATATTGTAGCAGTATAGTATATAAACTCCAGTATAGATTACAGAGGCACACGTTCTGTCTAAACTAATAACACCTTGTTCCTGAACACGCTGACTCGCAATAAGTGCATGGATGAAACGGTTGACGTTAATAATGTGGAATTTGGGATGAGGAGGTATAATGCCCAATAAAGATCTCAAAGCCCTGGTTTGAGCGCAAGAGAGATGTTCATGCAAAACAGTATACCAGTTCAAGTGTCAAGTGTTACTAGCTCAGACAGAAAGTGCTGGTTGAAGATCAGCCGATTGTTTTACAAACCCTGTCATTTTCTAGTCCTGTTCTCCAGCATACTGTATGACTGTCTTTCCTATTGAAAGTTCTCCTGATTCCGCCTTCATGCTGATGCCATCAGGGGCCATGAAGAGATCGTCAAGCCGTGCGCCAGATATGGTGATGATGATTATGCTGGTTTTGGTTAAAGAGAGCAAAAGTGTCCCAGACCCTTGGCAGAGAGAGCAGGTGCTGAAGCTGGAGGCCGCCGTGCAGACAGGGGGCAGAGTGGAACTCGCTGCGGCTGAGCAGCGTCTCGATTCGTTACTGTGTAAGCTGAAGACGCGGGAGATGGAGGCTCCGCGTTTCCTCCCCGCGATGCACTTTTTCAAAGCGAAGCCCCTCATCGAAAAGAGCCCTGTGTTTAAACTGCTGCAGAAAATGCCTAAAGGTAATGCAACAAGCACTGCCCTTATCTGCCCTACTAGCGCCCGTCGAAAGTCATCATACCCTCTTAGTCACCACTTTATATTGCAGGCTCAAAACCAATTGGGTATGTACACCCACTGGCCACTTTATTAGATACACCTGTTCAGCAGCCAATAAGATGGCAGTAATGCCATGCATTTGTGCATGTCGACCTGCTGGAGTTCAACCTGTGCATCAGACTGGGGAAGAAAGGTGATTTGAATGACTTTAAACGTGGCATGGTTGTTGGCGCTAGACTAGTCTGAGTATCTCAGAAGCTGCTGATCTACTGTTTTTTTTTTCCCCACATAGTGTCGTCTCTAGGGTTTAAAGATAATGCTCCGACAATGAGAATAATATGTGGAGAGGGCAGTTATTTCGGTTGTTGAATGGCCATGCTGATTTAAGCTGATAGAAAAGTTTACTCGAAAGACCACGAATTACAACTGAGACTGAATTCACAACACGTTAAACCTTGAAGCAGATGGGCTACAGCGGCAGGAAGCCACTGATGCTGACCGTCTGAAAACTACTCCCAGTAGGATAACGCGCCGTGTTACAAAGCTCAAATCATCTCAGACTGGTTTATGCACCTTACAGTGTAACTCAAACGACCTCCACAGCCACCAGATCTCAATCCAATAGATCACTTTTAGGACGTGGTGGAACGGCATGCAGCCGACAAGTCTGCAGCCACCATGCCTGTATGGATAAAGTCTCTGAGGAATGTTTTGAGCACCTTGTTGAATCCATGCCATGAAGAAGAAAGGCAGATCTGAAATTGAAAGGGAGGTCCAACCCGTTTTTGATTTGCTAAAGGATTCCTTTTGCGTATTTTAAGATTCCCTAGTACCAAAAAGGCATTGTTTTTTTTTTTTGTGTAATACTTTTTATTGCCCACTGTTCACATCAATTAATCACAGACGAGGACTGGATCAAGTAGGCAAACCCTATCCAAATGTCCACTTCTGGATCGTAATATTTTCTACTACAGACCATAATAGGCACTTAAGATAGGATGGTCCTTTTAATAGTCAAGCGCTGGGGCAACTTGCAGGAGAGCTGCTTTTGTAAGGCTCTCCGAATAAGGCTGCTATTATCCTGTGTGCTCAAACCCCCTTATGATGTTCGTTTTAGGGGCTGCCCTACATGTACACAGCTCAGCTCTGGTAAGCGTGGATTGGCTGGTATTGAACGTAACATACAGGCCTCACTGCTACGTCTGTTTTTCGTTGACGAGCAGAGTTCATTTTGTATTTTCTTCTCGATGGCCCTTTCCTCTGTGGGGTTGCTCTCGGTGGAACCTGATGGAGGAGCTGAGGAAGTCTATCAGTGATGTATCAGCCTTTGATAAGAGGTAGGAACACAACCTGGACAGGACACCAGCCCACAACAGGGCATCACTCACATAGGGGTAGGGCTAAACTCAAGCAGCCAGTCTACTTAACTTTAACGGGGCCACCAAGGGTCTCCCGACTTTCTGACTTTCCACTATCCTAAAACGTGACCCTTCGAAGGAATCACAGGTCTTTACAACGTTGTGCTTCTCAGCTTGATGCAGAACCTCACGCTGTTCACTGATGATCCAGAACTGGCTTACCCAACCCAGGACAAAGTGTGGGAGAGGTTTGAGAGAGTGTTCGTCTCAATCTCCGGGCTCATCACATATGCACCTGTTTTTAAAGATTATCTCTACCAAGGTCTTCGGGAGATCTACAATGACAACATCATGTATCTGGAGCTGAGGGCTGGTCTGTCCCAGGTGAGTGAAGTCTGATGGCTTTCTTGAAAGGTCAGATCTTCGGGGTTTTTATTTTTTAATTTAATAATTTGATTGGATTCAAATATGTCATGACAATGTATTTTTGCAACACTGCCATGCGCACCATTGTTGTTTTTTTTTTTTTGTTTTTTTTTTAGTGTTCTCATTAACATCAAACAATGTGATGGTGACCTTTATTTGCACAGAAGTTACCCTGGGTTCTTTGTGGACTTGAGTACTCTGGGACTGTAGTGGTCTAGTGGTTAAAGTACTGGACTGTGGAGCGTAAGGTCACATCCCACCTCTGCCAAGCTGCTCTGCCACTGTTGGGTCCTTAAGCAAGGCCTTTAATCCCGGATTGCTTGATATTTAGGACTGTGTATAAATTGCAAGTCGCTCTGGAAAAGAGCATCTGCTAAATGACATAAATGAGTCCGTCTCGCTCTTGACCTTCTTAACCGTTTTTTTTCCCCCCAGACATACGAGCTCGATGGTACCTTGCATGACAGAGAATGGTCTCTTCAGACCTACAAAAACATGACGGAGCTGTTCAGATTGGAGCATCCCGATTTCATTGGAATCCGTATAATTGTTGCTGTCCATCGGTAAGATAGACTACTGTTTAACTTATTTCTTACTGTCTAAGATTTTTTTTTTTGGCCTGTTTTAGCCGCATGTGCCAAGTGATGATTATTATTACTATTACTAGGCCTAATAGTTATTGCAATTTTGTAGAAATAAATTGCAGCTTTTTAAGCTTTATTCAGATTTCCTTGAGACAAAACTCCATCATGGATGGCAAATCACCACCTTAAGCTAAATCTTAATCTTGTTCTCTCAGTTGACAAGGCTAGGATCTCCCTCTCTGTCGTGGCTCGCAACCTGGGAGTGACTATGGACAACCAACTGTTCTTTTCTTCCCATGTTGCTAATGTCTCTCGGTCGTGCCGCTTCCTTCTTTACATCAGTAGGATCCGCCCGTTTCTTTCCACAGAGGCAACACAAATTCAGGTTCAGTCCCTCGTCATTTCAAGACTGGACTACTGTAACCATCTCTTAGCAGGGCTTCCTCTGACCGCTATCCGATCCTTACAGCTGATCCAGATTTCAGTGTTCAATGTTCCCATATTTATACACACTACACCACTGCTCCGATCTCTCCACTGGCTCCCTGTAGCTGCCCGTATCAGATTTAAGACTCTGATGCTTGCTTACAAAGCTAAAAATGGGCCTGCACCCTCCTACCTCGCAGCACTTATCACACCCCGCACTGCACCTCGCTCACTCTGGTTCTCTAGCACTGCTCGACTGGTCCCCCCGTCTCTGAGGGGAAAAGGAAGGCACTCTTCTAGACTCTTCTCTGTTTTGGCTCCTAAGTGGTGGAATGAACTTCCCCTCAATGTTCGAACAGCTGAGTCTCTGGCTATAATCAAACACCGTTTGAAGACCCATTTATTCCGCACCTACCTCAACTAAACCCCACCCTTGTCCTTCTATCTCTTTAAAAAAACACAACAGTTACAGTTTCAGAAGTGTATTGTTGTTTAGATTCCTTATTATTAAGAATTGATTATGTTACTGATGTCTTAAAGCACTTTTGTAAGTCGTTCTGCACAAGGCTGCTTCTGCCTTGTGCCCTATCCTGCTAGCTAGGCACAAACCTGACCATAATTAAATGGATACGAACATAAAAAATATATGAATGATTGATAGATGAGAGCTACGTGTGGTTGAATCTAAGAGGGAAGACTAGTTGCTCGGTTCAACAGGGTGATGGCTCTCTCTAATATGACAGACATTGCTACATCTGTAGTACATTGCAGATGGCAGGAAGATGCAGATTTCACAGCAGGGGTGCGTAGAGAGTTTGAGATGAGATTGAGTGTAATAGTGAGATAGAGGTCGATCTTTAGAGGCAGCGGGTGAGTTAGACAGTCCTCAGTGGGGCCCTGATGATACTTTGAGTATTATTGACATCCTATTGAGTACCATGCAGCTGGGGTATCACATCAAAGTGATCTCAATGCTGCAGCTAATAGAAGCTGGTAAGCCAGTTTTATCGAAGTGTACTTTTGTGTGTCCTGCAGTCATTGCAGTAATTACTTTAACCAATGTTGTGCTGTTGACTGACCATGACAGGTCCTCTGATATGTGAATAACTTAGAAATTGAAGACCCACTGTATGTCACAGTTCATGTAAGCTGGAGCAGGTACGCCACCATCTCTTCTGAAGTCCATGGTGAGTTCCTTGGTCTTGTCAGTGTTTACTTACATTGTAAGATATCTCAGCAGGCGGCAGGTATAAGGTATCTGAGACTTTGGACAGTCTTCTTGTTGGAAATGCATATATTATGACATGGAATTCTGTCTATATAGGAAACTTACTAGGTATTTATACAGAACTGAATTTATAAGAATTATAAATAGATCTGTATACATACAAAGTAATTAAACTCTGAACAGATCTGAAACATAATACTTAACGTATTAACCTTTTTCAAAAATCGAAAATCTAAAAACCCCGTTCTAATGTTAAACAATTTCATTCATTACAATCATTATTTTGCGTTCCTGCTTAAACCAATGCCAGTTGTCTTAAAGGAAGCTTTTTGGAATGTGGAGAACAAGTGGAGTCCACAAAGGTGAAGACTGTATAAGCAATTGAAACCGTACTCTACGGTGCTGTAAGGTGCCAGTGCTAACAACCGTGCTGTAACAAAACTTATGAAAAAACTTGGGTGTTGGATGTCTCCTGCACAGTACTGTACTGTACTTTAAAATCACACTGGTAAGTTGTGATGGCAAAGTACCTATGGAATCATAAAATATCACAGCAATATATGAAGAATACTGCCAGTCATGAAGATGAACTGTAAACCAGATTAGCAACACTCTGATATAAATCAGATGTTTTAAGGTCTGGCATAAAAAGCATGACCCCAGAGGCTTCACCAGAACATACAGCAGACTGATAAGTGTCAAACACGTATAATTCAGGTTATATCTTGATCTTAAGTAGTGCTGTACTGCACAACCTTGTAATGTGCAAGACTTATGTACAGATGAGATTAAGATTAATATAATGGTAAGATGATTAAATGAAGAAAATGTGAGGTGAAAAGAAATTGCACATGATCAATTGGATTCCACATCATCTGTGAAACACAGAGACAGTGTATTAATAATGGTTTAAAAGAATAGCTGATAACATTATGTAGCTTGAAAATAGATTTATTTCAGTAATTCAACAAGGCAAAACTGAATATAACACGAGTTAAAGTACTAAATGTACTTAATTCAAGTGCTGTAGATTTTATCATGACTTTCTTTTCTATGTAGAACTGCTTTGTTCTGATTTTGCGTAAACAGGGAACACAGGAGTTTCAAGTGAGAAAGGGACTCCTTTGGTTCACATCATCAGAACTGGATCACTGACCACTGTTAGCTACCGAGATGAGGTCCTGCACCCTATAGTGGTGCCCTATACTGGAAACAACTTTTTTTCATGGATGATAACGCAAGGCCCCACCATGTGCATCTCATCAACAACATGCTTCAGGAGGCAGAAATCGAACGCATGGACTGGCCTTGGGATGTACTGGTGGCAAACTGTTCAATGCCTCCCACAACACTTCTTGAGCTGAAAGTTGTCCTAGAGCAAAGGTGGCAGAGGATCCCACAAGAACCACTAGACTGGTTCACCACTGATCCTGTCCATGCCCCATCACTATCAGTGTGATTCGCAATCTTGGCTGACCATACTCCCTACTGAACAGTCAATGTGTGGCGCTCTCGTCTAGTTTGACATGTTCTGTTCACCCCATGAACACATTACTTCCTACTCAATCACAGTAATTGAGTTTGCATCTCATTTGCACAATCGAACAAGTTTCTGTTAGGGTTCCTACCTTTCACCCTGGAGCGTTTTGGCCGTCCTCGCCGGTCGCCATTACAGAGCTATCAGTGCGGTTGCTTATATCCAGTATCCTAATTGTGACCTGATTCTGAACAGCTGCTTCTCCTGCTATTTAGGTGTGTTTTTAGGGCAGTTCAAGGCCAGGTCATCATCTTTCGATCTCCATTCGGTGCGCGCACCCGACCACCGGTGCGCTCGCGCCCTTGCGTAACGTTCTGGGGGCTTTAAGTGCCGATGGATGCATATGGGGGGGAACCCCCGAGGTATTTAGTATGTTAGGGGCACTTTGAGGGTCTCCCGTCCCGTACTCGTGTGCTCCTCGCACACCTGAGCTCACGCTTCTCCGTCGTCGGTACTCAATGAGCCTCACTCCAGCCGGCTGCCTGTCCTGAATGGAAGCATCCCGGCTTGGCTTCTTCGTGCCACACATGCGCTCGAGCTGGAGCTTGCCCCCTTGTGCTTCGGTGCCCTTTGCCCTCTTTTGAGCCTCACTCTAGACAGCTGCCCTCTCGAAATGAGACACGCCCCGGCTAAAGTGGCCACCTGGCTGTGCATTTGAATTATACGCGCCCTGGCATGGCGTTCTGAGCTCACCTTTGCCCACTTGGGAAATGTCCCAAATCGTGCTATCTGCACGCTTGCCTTGTTGGCGCTACCGTGCCCTCTCGCGATCAGTTTGTGCGTTGCTCCCAGTCGGGACGCAACACAGTGGCCGCAAGCACTTGTGGGACGCAGTTCCCTTTTATCTTTTTGTTTTATGCTTTTTTGCTCCGCTCTTAATCCTCTTTCTGTTTTTCTATATTTTTCCCCATTATTATTATACATCGCAGGATACGCATCCTTGGGTCCTACCAAAAACCACCACATCTCGTAACAGTTTCTTTGACTTTTTAATTTCTTTTCTGCGGACAAAAGTAGTGAGACACTGTTTCGTTTAGTCCCATTGCCACAGGGGTAAAATCAAGCCCCTCACCATGAAGCCTGATTTGTGCAAGAAAACATCTGTCAAAGAAATGGTCAGCTTAAAGAGCTCACTGAATTGGAGTGTTGTACTGTAATAGGCACCCCAACCCTGTAACTGGAAACAGCTGCACGCCGGTCCCAAGCCTGGATAGATCCGGAGGGGTGGAGAAAGCAATGCTAAACTACTGCACTATCCTGTCGAAAAACTTAATGGAACACATCCATGAAAGACAGAAATGTGTGGAGATCGATAATCCATCAAGTGACCAAGAGTCGGCCACGACTATACGGTTAATCCAATCCAACTGTAATAGGATGCCACAAATGCAACAGGTCAGTTCATGGAATAGCTTCCATCCTTGATACTCCATCTTTAACTCTGGGGTCACAGAGTGCTGAGGCACATCAAAGTCAGCAACACTCTGCTGACTCAATAACTCCAAACCTCCTCTGGCATGATATTAACATTTATATAATTTTGCAGAAACTTTTATCCAGACTGACATACAGCATATCCATTCCGAATAATTGAGGGCTAAGGGCCTTGCTCCATGTGCTCTAGAGATCCCAGGTTAATGTTCTGCCTCCAACTCTGGCTGTGTGGAGGGTGGTTGCATGTTCTGCCTGTGACTATGGGGTACTCTTGTCTCTTCCCACATTCCAAACACTTAGGGCATTGAAATGGATTAAGCAGGAATGAAAATAAATGAATACTCCAATTAAATTAAAACTGAAGTATTGTGCATTTATGTATTTTACTGGACACAATGATTACTCAATCACAGTTGAAGCTTGAAGAATTCACATATTCAAAATTTTCAAAACATAGAAAGAGGTGAATAATTGGTTTAACATTAGTTAATGAGAATGATATTTGAAATTAATATGCTTAAGTGTCTGAATTCTGCTTGCGTCATGGTTCACACAGACATTTATCGGCCACCTACGAAACACTTTTAAGATAACTTCCTAAATGGGTTAACCCCCAATTCACTTCTCGACCCATGTCACCCTAACAACTCACGTGATGGCAGGGCGGGGCAACAACTTGCAACTCTGTCACACCTTGGCTCCTGCCTGATGTTTTAACTGAAAAAGTCTTTTGGATTAGAGGTTATACATCTACCATGACCTGCATGACAAAAACATAGACAGACATATTCACACAGATATATAATTGGCCCTGCCTGAGGTATGTGAGGCTGAATGGGGTGATCTCGACCAAGATAAAGAAAACAATTACAAAAAATAATAATAAAGATAACCTATTTAAACATTGCAGTCAGGGAACATGCATTTACATCTGTAATCATTAATAAGGATGGTGGTTAAAAATATAAAATATTTTTATTTTAATACATGGTGATTCAAAAGCCACAGGACACCATTTTATTTCAGAAACAAAAGGGAAAATGACATATATGAAAACCCTAGAAATTAATGGGTGAGAGGCCTATCTTTCAGTCACAGTTAACGATGATTCTGATGTCTGGGGAACACAGCTGCTGTATCATAGCTGCAGACTTCACAAGCAGCACCCAGAAAGAACACCAATTTCACACAGCACTGTTGCATCCCTCATAGCCAAATCCAGAGACACTAGGACTGTGGACGACAAGCCTCATAGTGATTGTTTGAAGACAGCTGACAACAAAGAAACCTCAACAATGCTTTTGGCAGCTTCTGCAAAAAGTCCACAAGACAGCACACAATGTGTCGTGTGACTTTTGATTTACACTGTATAATTAACAAATATATGTTTTAATTGGAACTGTTATTTTTAATTCTCTCACCCTTGTAAATGAATCTAAAGTTAACTGTTTAACAACTCTTTAAAACGGGAAAAATCCCGCTTTGACAAAAAAAAATGATGTGCCAATTATAATAAAACATATGAATAATAAGATAATTGCAAAGATACTGAAATAATAAGAGTAGATAAGAGTAGATTCTTATTACACCATGAGAGGAAATACAATCTTTTAGTTGTTATGACATCATGGCCACTGTGTCACATTGGGTAACATAAGCTGTGGAAAAAATGGGAGTACATTCAATTTAACAGGACAGGGCTGAGAAACAATACTTGCAATGGGACATTCTGACAGCCTCATGCCTCTGATGAGGATGCAGTTGTAAGTGTCTACGTGTGGCTGGGCAAGCTGGGGTTATGTACGTCCTCTAACCTCAGGTCCAATTAACAGTGAAATTTCTGACATTTGTAGTCATTAAGGAATATTGAGGATTGTGTGAATGCGTTTGTGGAAGTCAGACAAGGTGTATCTGTCAGGCAGAGTATAATTAGTGCTTGTAATTAAGCCATTGCAAAAGTTTTTCCTGTCTTTTGTAGGATAAAAGTGTCTAGGTCACAGAGTTTTCTGCTTGACCTAGAGCCTAATTTGTCTCTGAAGGCTGCCTGCTCTACATCCTAACCCGATCTATGATCGGGTCAGTGGAAACTCTTATCTGTGTTTAGTCCTTCACCCTAGTGCACACTGAATGCATGTTGCACCTGACACGAAAAAAGGGGACTGTTTCCTTTAATTAAGGTCTAATAAACCCCTGCATGTGAGCAGGAGCTTTCCAGTCATCATCACTTGCTGGGTGTTTTTATGGATCACAGAATTGACTTGTATAAACAGAAAGGGGGAATTATTATTAATGACTTTTTTGCTGACTGTTATTTGTGGTATATGGTATGAAGTGTTTTACCTTGAGGCAGAAAATATTTGTCCTCTGGAAGATTGCGCTGTGACAGGCGGCTAAATGTCAACGACAGGCTTGAGTGCAGGGCATACTGATATGCATCTACTTTGCCATTCTATTTCACACACAGGTCTTATCAATAACTGATAGCAATCTGAAACGTTTTTGCTATCTGGCCTTTAAATGAGGAGGTAAATTGAGACCACACTTCCCTCACTGCACCATGCTGTATCTCCCCCCACCTCCACCCCCCTTGGTGTGCTTTGTCCGTGTTGTTGGCTGAAATAGCTCCTTCCCCTTGAACAATACAACTTACCAAGGTCGGCCTTGTCAGTCACAGAAACCTGACCCCTACATGTGTCTGTGTTTGTGAGTGTTGCTGTGTGTACTTGTGAGTGTTATTTGGAGGATGGAGAATCAGACTGACTGTTGCTGTAAATGGCTAGGCATGTGAAACTGGCTGAATGGAGGAGGGTGGCTTATGTGTGGATTCAGGTTTCTGTTCAGTGGTGTAAGAGACTTGGAGCCACAGACAAGCACTCGCCCCTTTACTCTAATCCTTCTGTCAAAAACTAAATATGTGATCACTCTCTAACAGGTGCAGCATAAAATGGCCCATAAAATGCAGCACAATGTACTCTGTATGACTAAAAGTATTTGGACACCAATTCTCTGCCCTTTAGCTGCACCCACTACTGTATATTTCCTGATACCAGTTTGATTCCTGTTCCTGATTCCTGTTTCGCTTCCAATACAGATACAACAGCTTTGGATAGCTCCCTATACCAGAATCAATCCAATAGTTTGTTTAAGTCTTGAACAAGTAATAATAATAATAATAATAATAATAGATGTAAACCACTTCCTGAAACCACTTCCTGCTTTTGTAAAATGCTAGTTGGTTATGATTGTGCATAATATCAGTTGACATACTATGACGATTACATTAGATATTGTGTTCTGGGCCAAAATCATATTACGAAGCATATATGCATAAAATGTCCTTAGACAGACAGTAGCAGCAGAATGGGATTTACTGAAAAGCTCTGTGATTCTTTATATAACGTTTGAATAGATTTCTACCTCCTCAACAAGTAATTTCTGGATGTACTGAGGGCATCATTTGGGGGGTTTCAAAATAGTTCAGATTTAATGCGTTTTAATAATTTGTAACAGTTCCCACATGCACCTTGTCAGATTGTCAGTTCTAATCTTGTGTAAATCAAGTGAACTTTGCTTTAACTTTACCCAGTCAAAAAATCTATTTCTATTCCCCACCATACAGCTTGCATTAAAATTGAACATGTTATTGTCTATACTACAACCCCAATTACAACGAAGTTGAGATGTTGTGTAAAACATAAATAAAACAGAATATAATGGTTTTTAAATCCTTACCAACCCATATGCAATTGAATATACTACAAAGACACGGTATTTAAAGTTCAAACGGATAAACCTTATTGTTTTTTGCTAAATTCCATTCATTTTAAATTTGATGCCTGCAACACGTTCCAAAAAAGTTCTAGGCCTAGTAAGTGCACTCATTTACTACGAAGCCACGCTGTTTTAACACGTGCAGAATGTGGCTTGGCATTGTCTTCCTTAGATAAACAGGGACGTCCCTGAAAAAAGATGTACCTTTGATGGCAGCATATGTTGCTCCAAAACCTGTGTGTACCTTTCAAATGTGCAAATTACCCATGCCATAGGCACTAACACACCCCCATACCATCAGAGATGCTGTCTTTTGCTGGTTTTGCATATTGTTTCTTTATAGGTCCTAAAAGTTTATAAAGTGTAAAGACTATATAGTGTTTAAATATTAGGTGGCCATTTATGGGCCGAGGAAAATTGCCCAATATTAAATATACTGCTTACACAAATTAGAGGATACATCAAAATGAAATATCCCATAATGAAATGTGTACTTACTTTTGTTAGATACTGTATGTAATATTCTACCATTTCATTAAATAAAGAAATAAACTAAATATAATATTTTTTCCCAAATCTCCTATTATGATTTCTGTAAAAAGCTGTCTATTTCTCTAGATGCATAAATGTAGAATATCTAAAGGGTTCACAAACTTTCATGCACCACTGAAGTGTGTAGATTTCTATACCACTAAATACCTACCAGTACATAATAAAAGGTTTTGTTCATGATTTTGGATGCTGGCTTTAGAATGATAAATAAATTCGAATTTGTGACAGCTGGGTTGCTGTGGGTATTATAGACATTTTGTACTTGCAAGATTTTAAAAAATGTGTTAGCGAAGCATGATCTTACCAAACTGAGCACTGAAGCTTAAACCTCAGTCACTTGCAACTTAACAGGCTAGTTGGCTAAGCTTACATCACTATCTGGTTGCTAGATGAGTATGAGTATAAATCAGGTGTTAAAGTTAGGAAATTATAAAAATAAAAGCTGACACTAAAAAAAATATTTTGGGTTCCTACTGTCTGAAATTAAATAAATTTCAGTAAGAAAAAGTAAATGTAAGCAGCACTGTGTGCTTTTTAATTTGCATTTAACAGAATGATTTGGGGTCTCATTAAACACTGATCAAGCTGTCAGTCTGGCTGATGTTGATGTGTCACTGAGGCTGTGCTCTCAATAATTTACTACAGAAAATAGTACACAGTTTTAAGTAGTTATGCAGAAATAAGTACGAGCTGAAAATCACTACTATTCATATACAGTATGTTTATGTTGTACGTCACATGCATAATGTGAAAAATCAGTTTCTTGAAACTTTAATAAACACACAATATCATCCATGTTCCCAGTGGAAATAACAAGTCATAATCAAACAAATACAATTTATTTGTGATTCTGTGACTACAATGTTATGAAGGGTTGAACTCAGTACCACATACCTCTCCAGTTCAGAACATTAGTGCCAGAAACAGAAACCATGTATTTGTGTACAATGTATTTATGTAAAGGGATATGCAGATGGGTGAGGATGAAATTGCTGTTAATATTTGCCTCAACACACTGGCATGCAGTACAGAATTTCATTTGTTATCACCACAGCTACAAATCAAATACAGTTAAAGCAGTAAAATAAACTATAATAGTTCTTACAGCAGAGTTGTTTTGTGATGCGTGAGATTTGAAGGCATTCATGTGAGACTGTGAGATCTGGCTCCAATGAATCAGACTTGAAAGTTATGGAACCACAGGGTTAAAGAACATGCGCACTAAAAGAGCCCCCCATAATCTGCTGTGGAACCCTTCAGCTTACACGAATCCTGCAGCAGCTCTCCCCCAGATGTGGTTATCGCTTCTTCCTGAGGAAACGTACACCAACATCAGACATATCAGTAACAGTGACGTACAGAACGCTGAGCTACAATACCAATTCAACAGCACAGCTGGAAAGACAGTCCACAGTCCCTTGTGTTTTATCATCTGTACCCTGTGTTTACCTGGCACTGTGCGTGGGTAGATTTCGTAAATTATGTGTGCATGTGTCGTAATATAACAATTACCCTAAGACTAGGTAATAATGAGCACAATAAGAAAATGCATAGTTAACAGATCAAAACAATAGCAATCAATTAGAAGATATTCAAACGCTGAATTACATTACATTTAATTTAACATCACATCAATTTTTTTCAAGATCCACAATGTGATGATATAAATATTTGTTTTATGGAAAAAATGAGAGAAAAACCATGACACCTGAATAAAAAGTAAAAATAAATTACACAACCAAACAATTGAATTCAACGTATAACATTATAACAATGAAAATGTACAATTAAGGTAAAGTAAAAGTGCAATGTTTCAGACATCTGAAATTAACATATGTATTATGTCTGCAGAATAGTACCAAGTAAACTGGTATATGGAAAATTGTGAACTTTTAAGGATTTTCTATATTTCTGCATAATTCTACATGTAAACGTGATTGCATAAATAAAATAACATCCTCGACTTTGATGACCAAGATTTTCATATTATTATAGGAAACATAAAATCTTTCTTTTAACTATATTATCAGCTGTAAACTGACTCTAAATGACAAAGGCACTGCACAGCGCCCACAATGTATAACATTAGAATGTACAGTACTGTACTGAACTCATGCTGGTGTCTATGACATTCCGATATTTATTTGTTAAAAGCTGTAAATAGTATTCGTAACTGTATAGACCTATCCTATTGTAAATATAATTGAAAAGACCCTTATTTTTTGTTACAGTAGTCTAAAAGACTATGTGACTATGATAATGTCTGGGCAAAATACAGTACATGTCGGCCAGTGTTCTCTTTCACAGAACTTAATACAGACATTAAATAGCTCATACAGATGTTTTCCACTTTTAACCTAAATGCTAATCCTACATGTTCAAAGACTTTGCCCCTTACAGATATGTAATATTTGAATATTTCATAGTAAAACTAAACAATCTGTAATCATTTTGTTACAGCTTTCTACAGTTAAGAAGTCTGATGATTTAGGTTATAGATACGGAAGAATACGGAAAATGCTAAAGAGTCACAAACGCAAAAACCTCTTATGTAAATATGTATTTCTAAAGCATAGGGTAACAGAATCTACAAAGTGCATTATATGTCTGCTAGAGCTGCATTTAATATTCAGTGCCTGAAATTTGTAAGCCTTATGAGGAAAACAAGCTGCAGTACTACACCATGGATAAAAAAAATATGCTCAACAAACAACAAAACAACCCACCATAATCAAGCTCTACTTATTTTATGTCATGCCAAAGACAATAAATATTTGAAGTTGAGTAGTATTTTATATTATTTTATAATGGATTAGATGATTATATCACAAATGTTGCATCAGATGGATATTTTTGCCCTTCACTAGGATCGAACAGCGGTAAAAGGATTATATTTCTAAAAACAGCTTTCTGATATATTTACAGAAAATTTACAAAAACACTTTATGAGGTAAACAAGTGGCAGCACTATGCTAAGGATATAAATCAGAACAGATTTTTTTTTTTTTCTTTAGCTTTTTACCAACTCAAGAAAATCAAATTCTGGATAGTATTCTACATTTAGTATATGCACTGGATTAGCTAATTAATCCTGTCCATTACTAAGATGAATAAGCAATTCAACATCTGACCTTATGGAAGTTGATGAGGTCGGCTAAAGTGGCGTGACGATTCTGGTCCACCCCTAGAAAGCTGTAATAATCGCTTGAGGCATCAATGAGAAAGTGTTTGAACCCGGAAGCAGTGCGGTAGGACAAAGTGTATCCCCAGATCCTCTCACTGACCCTAACCAGGAAACAACCTTCAGAGGCATTCATTAGCAGGGATTCGGACTCCTGCCGTGAGATGATTCCTACAGGGAGATGTAGAACAGGTGAATGAAACTCTGATCTAAGAGGCTTGATGGATGGGGGACAGAGAGAAAAAAAGAAAAGAAAGACAAGAGAAAGGTACATTTATATGGGAAAAAGCCACCCAGAGCAGACATGAGTCAAGAGTAAGGAGACAGGAGAGAGACACTGAGTGACAGAGAATGGCTTGTACGTGCGAGAGAGCACAGATGCTTTGGCGCACTCTTTCCATGACTCAGGTGTCAATCTCGTGATGCCATGGTGGAATAGCATTACTCTGGCATTCATTAATCTTATCATTTCCCCAATCAGGAGTGAAATGCCATAACCTCAATCAAACAAACTCAAGCTGTTAATTACTGAGCTCCTTTCTCGCTATCTAAGTTGTCTTGTTCTCCCTCTGTGCTTTGACCTTGTGCTCTGTTGTCTGTTAACCTCACCTCTTGCTCTGATTCTGTATCATTCCCTTTCAGTCCAATCAATACTGTTCTGTTCTACTGGAGCCACTAATCAGGTGTTGTCCACAGAACTGTCCAGTGCCTAAATAAACAATAGTCAAAATGTAATAATTTAATCTGCCTAAAAGACATAGAGGTGCTTGACATGTTGAGAAGCCCTTCTGATAGATCTCAGAGTTTTTTACACTCATACTGCAGGAAAAGGTTATGATTCATCTAAAACAAGTTTTTGACTGAACAGTCAGACAGATACACATGGTACAAATAGAGAAATTCAAGACCAACATTAGCCTCCTAACAATTGTTCAGTCAAAAAAGATCATCAAGAGCAAGGCCACAAGGATACAAAGAATCCACCATCAATTAAAGACCAAATAGCTCCAAAAAGAACACTGCTACCTGTTTGCTGTTTGAAAGATCACGTGACCAGATACAAAGACCACAATAAGTCATTTTTAATCACATTTAAATTTGAGTCATTTATGAGACGCCATTATTCATCGCAGACTACACCTGGAAATTGTCAGGACATCTGTATGTGAACTGAATCCCAAGACATTTGTCAGTCATGCAGCAAAACACAAGTAGCATACAAGTGACACAAGTACACAGCACACAAGTAGTTCTATCAAAAACATTTTAAAAATGTTGGCTGAACAGTTCATGTGAAGAAACCCTTGACTTCAAAATTGGTGCCAACAAAACACCAGAATGTTGGAATAGCAAAGACTTTTAAGTTATCATCATCAACCGTGCATAACATCATCAAAAGATTCAGAGAATCTGAAACAATCGCTGTGTGTAAGGGTCAAGGCCGTAAAACTCTATTAGATGCTCGTGATCTCCGGGCCCTTAAACAGGAATGCCACTGTCAAGGAAATAACAGAATGAGCTCAGGAATACTTCCAGAAAGCATTGTCAGTGAACGCAATCCACCAATCCGCCGTTGGCAGCTGAAACTCTACAGTGCAAAGAGGAAGCCATTTCTAAACAAAGCTTCACAAGCTCAGTCACGATTTGAAGTTCTTTATGGGACACTGGGACGCCATGTCACCCGGACCCGAGAGAACAAGGATAACCCAAGTTGTTATCAACGCTACATTCAGAAGCCTGCATCACTGACCCTGCATTTTTCAACAAGATAATGCAAGACCACATTCTGCAGCATCATGGCTACGTAGGAGAAGGATCCGGCGAGTTTATGAACAGTTAGAGGCCTGTATTAGACATGAATGGGAGAACATTAATATTTCTAAACTTGAGAATCTGGTCTCCTCTGTCCCCAGATGTCTGGTGAGTGTTGTAAAAAGAAGGGAGGATGCCACACAGTGGTAAAAATGGACTTGTCCCAAATTTTTTGGGATTTGTTAACGACGGAAAAACATATTCAGCTACTTGGCTACGTGTCCATCAATCAGCAATCACAACCCCCAGAGCAGGCCTACCACTGCAATAGGAATTGATTTGGGCACACGGGACTAAGATACCTGGACAAGGTAGGGATAATTTTGAACTTGGGCTAAATAACCTAAATAACTATGGACACACTACGCTCTTTGGTTGAAGGCTGCACAAGAGTTGCACTTTGCTGTCAAGTTAAACACAGCACCAGATATCACTATTTTGTGGGACTGTGTTGGCCTAGTGGTTAAGGTACTGTATTATGGACCGGAAGGTCCAGGGTTCGAATTCCACCTCTGCCACATATGTAATAATTGTAAGTCGTTCTGGACAAGGGCGTATGCTAAATGACATAAATGGAAATGGAAATGTATTTTGGAACTCCAGTTTCCTCTCACATTCCAAAGATGTGTTAAATTAAGCAGTGTCTCTAAAGTGCCCTGTGATTGACTAGCACTTGGTCTAGGATTAGTTTCGGCTTTGCACCATATGTTACTGGTTAGGCCCTGGCTCATTGTGACCTTGAACTACATTGAGTGGCTATGAAAGTAAATAAATGAATGAAGAAATATCACATGTTGTAGCATACATTACCATGGAACCAGGGGGCGATATTGGTAGTGCACCTCTCATATCCAGCTCTTCGTGGCATCTGTTCTTCCTTAAACCAGCGTATGATGGACTCACGGGAAGTTGGCCTTGGTGGCCGAATCCAAACTGGACTAATAGAAGGAATGAAGAAAAAAGGTTGCCATTATTATTTTATTTTATTATTTTATTGGGATAACTTATTTGTAGGTGTATGATTTGATTGTTATATTACTTAATATTAATCAGTTTATCTGTTTTTCTGGAAATTATGTAAGAGTAGTACATATAGAGTTGAAATATAAGTTTTGTGTTATTGTAGACGTAATGTTGAACAAAAACATTTACATTCATTCCTTTACATTCTTATCCCATTTAATCATCAATGCTATCTTCAGTTAACTGTGATGAACAACAAACGTTTTGAACTTTATGTCTTGCGAACATTTGAACCACAAATGATATTCCAAATCTCCAAAACTTTTAAGACAGTTCTGGTCTCCTACGATATATATTCTTTATATGACTACTTTCTAATGAGAAAAACTTGCCCATGATCCAATTTGGAGGCTTTCAAAATGGTGGCCATGTTGTGGACATAGCCTACAAGATAGTCCCCCTCACCCTTTACTTGCTGGGGTATTCAGATATGTCATTTTCCTTTTTGTTTCTGAAATGAAAGGGTGTCCTGAGGGTTTTGACTCGCCCTGTATTATGATATTTAGTATTACTCAGGATTCATTAACAATACAGCAGTTACACTGAAACTGAAGTTATGTTATAACTTATTTCAGGAGATATTTCAGTTTTGTGTGCAGTATATTTCTATTTACATTTACAGCATTTAGCAGACCCATTTAAGACACATCCAGAGTGACTTACATAAATGCTTTGTGCTCTTCTCAGCAGAAAAGTAAAATTTCATATTATTACAAGTAAGCAATAGTCCATGAACACAATCCAAGCAACTTGCTAGGATTTGAATATATTGGGTAATCAGTACAATACCAGCCACATATTTTAGGATGTACCCTTCTGTTGTTGACTGTGTTACTGGGTTGCTGTATCTGCGGTTCTGTCTGCGCCGGCACTGGACAGGGGCGGCTGCACTAACAACTAGAGCTGGTGGTTGGCAAGTCTCAGCTGGAGGAGTCGCTGAATGCTCAATGACGGCACTTTGACGCCGATTTTGACCTGAGCCATTTAGATGGGTCTTCTGAAACAGTCCACTGAGACCAGCCACAAGGCCTTTCTCGATGGCTCGCAGAGACTGGCGCTTGTACTCATCTCTGGCACGGCGAGCCTTACACTTCATCTCCTCATCAGCTGCCTTGGAGCGTCGCACTGAGAAGCACAAAGAGATTTGAATAGAAATCAGCTGCTTTAATGAGACCAGGCCATTTTGCAAAATTTACTTCCAGCTTTCTACACACTCACATTGCTCCTGCCATTCCTTATCATCTCTTTCACTTCTCTTCTCCTCCTGTTTCAAAGTGATGAAAAGTTCCTTTGCACGCCTCTCCTCTGTTTTTCGGATTTCTTCCTCACCCCTCTGTCTCTCTTCTTGCTCGTATTTCTGGGAAATGAAATGAAATGATTTAATCTTCCTCACCTATAGCCACAACCCAGATTCAGTCACAGTAGCAAAGGTGGATGAAATGCTGCTCTCATTTTTAGTTTCATTAGAAACAGGACTATGCTGATTAACATTGTGATTGATGGCATTAATACTGACATCCTGCTTTTAACCCTATGCATCAAAGATCAGATCTCCAACTGTTGGCCTTGTTCTTCAGAGATCACTATCATCATTGTGCCTGGTTGCCATGTTTTAAATAATTGACACTGGTCATGAAACACAGGAATTAGAGCTAATTACACTCAATCACCACTGCCAGTTCGTAATGAAATATTTGAGAACAGGAGAACAGGCTCTACCACTAAGTAATTTGACTATCATCATCTGTCATATTAAACTAGCTGGGCTGGGTAAAGAAGAAGATGTTTTTATTTTGTTGACTGAGGTTTAATCTGTGCAAGAGCTGCATAGTATAGTTAATTTGTCATTAATGTAGACCCACCTTCAGCTCTGCACATATACGATCCTCTTCTTCCTCCTCTTGCTTGGCTGCTCTTCTGTCATCTGTCTCCTCCCTCCATTTCCCTGCGATGAAACGTGCCTTCTGTTTCGCCATTGCATCCCGAAACTTCTTTTCAATCTCTGCTTCCTTCACACGCCTCAGAAAATTCAGCAGGGGATGATTGACACGCTATACTTCTATCTTTATCAATAACCTCTGCATCATCTCACTTTCACTTATTTTCACTCTTGCTCTTCCTTTCCTTCGAACTTACAGCTGTCAGCCTTAACACTTTCCTCCAATCGCTCAACTACCGGCTCAATCACTCCAATTCTTGCTTGACTTACTTTTCACTCTCACTCTATCTCATTACATCACCCTAATCTTTTACCTCCTTTTTTTGATCTATATTTTGTGCTCTCCTAGGGTTTAATGCCCTGGGGTTCACTTACCAGAGCTCTTGGGCCTCTCTTTGAGCCTGTTTTTTGGCTCTTTTTTCCATTAGCTCCTCCACTATTTCATTGTAAGGCTTGTCTCCGGGGGCCTCCCCCATTATCCACACCCATACTTCACCCTCTGAGTCCAGCAGCCACTGGATGCCCCTACGATCACCTAGCCGAAGAAAGCAAATATAAAATAACACGAACACAGTGAAATACATGGCATGACATGATAGTAAAATTCATTTATTTGCTCATTCTTATCCGCTTAATTCTGGTCAGGGTTGTTGGGAAAACGGTTCCTAGCCGGTGCCACGAGGTGCAAGGTACAACCCTAAACAGGGTGCAATGTCCATCAATGGGCACAAACACTCATACATGCAATTATACACTAAGGGGCACTCAGCCTAACATAATTAGCTTTAGACGGTGAGAGGTGGTGGAGCTGTTAGGCAACTGCGATAACTGCAGCACAACCATGCCACTAGGTAACTAGAAAAATAAAATGTAGTTTTTTCTTCTCATTTAATTTCACTAATTAGGTCTGGTTCTACCTATCACACATTAGCTAACAATTTGTTAAGGCTAACACATCTTATCATATCTGAGATATACACTCACTGAGCACTGTTAGGAAAACCTGAAAACCTACTTAAATATGCAATTATTAGTGCATAGTATGGCAGCCGTGCATAATATCATGCAGACAGGCATACTGGTTTGAAATGCACTCATGCAACCATACACAGAATTACACAAATACACAAGAATGCTGTCTGTCATGATCAGCGCGTCGGGTCAGAATGCATACCCAAGTATACACGAATCTCCAGATTACTGATTTAAGATCAGATTCACCTGCACCTGGCCTGGAAAGCAACACCCCCATTTGGATTTAAATCCAGAACATACGCTTTGATTCTGTTTGCATTTAACTAATCACTTAAACCTTGCCTGTTTCAGTTATATGATTTCCTTCTGATTTTGCTCTGTTTACCTGGCTTTAATAATACCTACGCGAGCCTATTTACATGCCGGATGTGTCAGTGATCAGGACATATACACAATCAGGATGCAGAATGCAAACAGTAGTGCAGTGGGCTCAAAAAGTAAACTCAAGACATGACTGGTTAAAATTGTTTTGTATATTTGTGAATTGTATTATTATGGTTCACAATGCAAAGCTTTGGAACAACTACATGAAGACCAAAGAAGATGGAATGCTGACTGTCATTAAGTTTCTTCCACAGTCACCTGACTCAACCAAATCAAGCATTTATGGGGCCATGTGAATACAGAGAGAGCCAAGCATTCAGTAATATCAAAAGATGTTGTCTTTTGTCATGCTATAACAAAATCATGCTATAACGAAAAAGGATTATCGGTTTTTGTAGACAGAAAGGCCAAAAAGTGTTAATTGCAAAACTTTTCTCTCCAATGTTTGTGATGATTATATGGTTTGTAATGAAATGCACAGTATTACAATGAAAAACAATGCATCACAGAAGCATTTGACTAGAGGTCTCAGACATTTGGCCCCCACATGGTAGCATGTGCTTTTTGCTTAAAAATGTTATTGTGCAGTATTTATTTGAATGTTCCAATGAATAAGGGTTAATTATGTACCAAAAATCAATGCTAATGTTACCATATAAAAGACAAAGGTTTTAGTATCACCCCAGTGTCAGTGAATGTCTCACAGCTGATATATTATTGTATGATATGCTCCATTTTGGGAAAAATCAATATTCAGTGAAGGGCAGCAGTAACCCTGGAGACTTTTTTAAAGTGGACTCACTCCTCTTGCGGATGGTTGAACTGGGGTCTCTGCACTCCCTCTCGTTCCAGCGCCGCACCTGTTCCTCACGGATTTTATAAAAGAGAATCTGCTTCTGCTCCTCGTTCAGCTCTCCGAGCAGATCTGGCTCGATGTACATATCCTGCAGGATCTGCTGCATCATCTTTACTGCTTGCTAACAATCACAGTTCTTCTTCAAAAGATTCAGCTGTCTGATGCCGGAGTCTAGTTCTCTCACTACTTAGAAGCTTTCTTCGACTCAGGATTATGCTGGTCTTCAGATAACAAGAAGGACCCAGAATATGCTCTGTGAAATACAGAGCAAAACATGCATGTCACCTAAATGCTGCATTCTTACCAGTTGCTACTCTCTCAATTGGTCTGGTTGTGGTTTTGCTATGCTCATAAGCTTCTGTAGAGGTTTTAATTTCACCCCTCCTCTTGCTATTCCCTCTCATGTACTCTGTCTCTTTCTGTCTCCTGCAGTAACCCTTACAAACAGGTGTTTCTGAGGCCAGGGTCTGCGTGTGACAGACCTAAATAAGACACTTTTTATGTTTGAAGTATTTCTGTGCAATGTGAAACTATTTTGGTTGTATAATGATGCAAAACCATATGCTTTACTGTGTCACAAAGAGCAGGAGTCTATGCAAATGTTTGTGTGTTACCTGACCTAGCCCTTTCTCTCCTCGTCTCCACAGTGGAACTTTATCTCGGCTTCTCATGTTGCACCAGCCCTGTAGCAGATGGTGTTAACCCTCCTCTCCTTGCTCTGCTCTCCAGGTAGCCCTCAAACCTTGTGGACTCTGGTCTCTCACATCTCATTAAAGCGTAATGCTCCCAAGGATGCATGCCACTAACTGCACTTAAATTGTACTCTTTATTGCCTAGTATTAATATGCATGTACTTACAGAATTCTGTGTGATTAGTCCTGATAAATGTATAATTTCGGTGTGACTTTGTTACTCTCCAGCACACAGACTTTCCACCAAACCTTGCTATACCCAGAGAACTCATGGTCTGCTAATAGTATTCTGGCCCGGTATCTTAGAGAATCTGCTGCATCATTCTGACAGCTGGGATAATGGACACAGTAGTCCTTCTCCTAGTGCATCAACTCCCAATTCGTGACATTTTTTTCTCATATGGAGTCTTCTTTGCCTGAGAGGCTAACGGCTGCCTTTATGTGGCAGTTGTATTGTTTTGTTACTTTGGAAAGCCGTTTACATTGGAAAGTTAGCTAGCTGGTCTGGTTTAATCTGGTGTCTTCTTAACATTTATGCTAGATTTTGCAGCCATATTGTTTGCTATACATAACATGTTTGCTAACATAGTCTAGCCAATTTGCTAGAGATATAAGCTAGTGCCTATGGTGCATAGAAATGCTTCATTTGTTTTGAACAGTGCTGTGAAGAGTGCAGAGATGAAAAGAGCAGTCCAAAAGACTACAGTTGCGCTACGCTATTCAAATGTTCCTCATGCTGGATTTGTGCATGTGACAAACCCTATGTGAATTATTTCTAATAGAACAAAATAGGAATGTTGTTTGTGTTTGTGTGTGTGCGTGATAAGTTATGATCGGTTGTCCTAAAACAAGTATACAGTATAAAGCTTCTGAGCTATCTTTTGAGAAGTTTATACCATGAAATGTGTATGTGTGTTTGTACGGAAAGTATAAACAATTTGGTGATCACAAAATAATTGGGAATGAGCCAGAAAAATTAACTGATCTAAGAGCAACACTGCCTCTGCATGCTAGCAAAAAAATCAATCAATAAACCAATCAATCAATCAATAAGTCTGACCATGCAGGTTAATTTTGGACTATGCACACATTTTATATTTTACACAAAGTACTCTGTCCAAACAATGCTTATTAAGTATTATTATGGAAGTTGTGAGGATCAATTTCTACGTTGAGCTGTTATTCAGAATATTTAACAGACTTACATAAGAGAGTCTTTATGCAGTAGCTACAGGTTTTCTTTTCAGCCAATGAGGAGCTTTACCTGATTCCACTTGTTTACCTCAGTCTGAACCAATTCTTCAAATAAATGTCAGCTCTGTCTGTATTTTGCTAAAAAAAAATACAAATCTGCAGCCACTTCACCTTTATACGAAAGACCAGCAAAATACGATTTTAAACATGCGCTGACAGTCTACCGTATTGCCATCTGAAAGTATTTCAGTTTTTCCTCGAGTATGATGGTGTAAGTAGCAACATGTTATTAAAATGTTTATTTCATACATTTCCATAAAGACACATTCCGATGGAAGCTGAAGATACAGAACTCACATTCACAATGATGCCGATAATAAGTGGAGGTAGCATGTGTGACAGAGTGCCAGTGACATACAGAGGCACTACCACTAGAGGCTCTCTACACAGGCAAAGCTAGGTAGCTCTAGCTAGCTAAAGGTAGCTCTGTGAACTACAATGCCCAGAAGCCCTGGGATGGTCACATTGTGTACCCATGAACCAGCATTAATGTGACTGAATTGATTAGACACTGAGTCTTGCCACAAGAAGGCATAAAGGGGTTCCTCTGGTGCCTATAAAAGACTCTCAGATGCTACTTTTGGTAGTGTACCCCTTGGTAAGAGATTGTTGTCTGCTAGACATGCTTCTATGATACACTCAAAGACAATTTGCCCAGCTGACAGACTTTGAGAGGGGACACATTGTTGGTCTGTGAGAATCAGGATGGTCATTTCAACAAACTGCTTACCATCTGTCCTGACCTAGCTGTTAGGAGGTGTTGAGAACAGTGGTTCTGTAAGGGCATGCACACAAGACAAACAGGCTACAGATGGCCCAGACAGACCACAAGAGGATCGCTTTTCATGAGCAGCTTCCACATTTTTGTTGTCTGTTATCCATACACAGTTTTCACAACATACCCCTGTCTCTGCCTGGACCCTTTCCAGGAGCTTCGTCTTAGCAACAACTGCATGTTCTGTTTAGTATACACATACTTTGTTGTGGAGCAAGACACTGTCCCAACTGATGATGTGTTTAGAATATAGAGTGAAGGCCAAAAGTTTTGTGGATGGCACACAGTTTGGCACAAAGTTTGAGTTTTATGGTGTAATTTGTATTAATTCTACATTGTGAAGAGTGATCAATTGAATTACTATGAATTCCAAAGTCATTCTGTGCCATTAAAATGACATGATCACAAAATTAATGCCACTGCATGTCAGCGCTCCAAAATAGCCCGATAATATTATCTCAGTGATGATCTCATTTCTCACGAGAAAAGGTGTATGAGGACAAGCCAGCTGATATCACTCTGTTGCGCTGATTATAAGAAGAGACTGTTGTGTGCACACATGCAGTCATCATTGGATTGCATCAAAAGGGTTTCACAGGCAAGGATGTTGCTGCCTGTAAGATAGCAGCCTGGCCCACCAATCATCAAGAACTTCAAGGTGATTGATTCAATTGCAGTGAAAAGGCTTTAAGGTGACCAAAAATGTCAAGCAAGAATCAGACCACAGAGATGCAGCTATGAGATCATGCAGAGTTTTGCAGAGGAATGGCAGGGGTGAAAGGAAGTCTGGAGGCTTTTGGAGGATGGGTTTGTGTCAAGAAGGTCAACAAATAAGTCACTTCTCTTCAACAAAAATATCAAGGACAGATTGACATTCTACATGGACTGCAGGGGACTAGGGTAAATTTATTTTCTCTGATTTGGGACATCTGGAAAAATATTTGTCTGGATAAGAGAAGGTAAGTGCTACCCTGAGTCCTATGTCATGCCAACATGTTTGGTGTTGCTTCTCTTTTTTTTTTTTTTTTTTTTTTTACCAAAAACACTGCCATGAATAAGGAATGATAGAAAATCATCCTCCAAGAGCTACAGGCAAAATAGCAAATTGCTTAGTGAACAAAGCATTGAACATTTGGGATCCATGGCCAATCCCAAAAAGAAACGTTTTTCAACCGAGCGTGGACAAAAAAAACCCTGCACTGATTAGGCAAGAATCATTCAAGATTTTGCTCAGAAGTCGATATCCAGAATACTGACGTGAATTGCAGAAGTCTTAAAGATGTTTGTTTGGTTTATTATTGAATATGTCGCTATCGGCATCAGTGTTTACACACACAAGGTTATATCTAAACACAGTGTTACATCAGGATTAGCTTTATATATATATATACACACACTCAAGTCAAGGGCAATTTAGATTAATCAGTTGACCTAACGCTCATATCATTGGATTGTGGGAGGAAATCAGAAGAGTACCCAGTGTAAATCCAGACAGACACGGGAAGAACAAGCAGACTAAACACAGAAAGGATCCAGGTCGCGCCACCCTGTGGTTGAACCCAGAGCCTTCTTGCTGTGCTTCCCACCGAGCCACTGTGCCACTCCTTAAACAAGAAGGGTCAACACTGTAAATATTAAGCCATTGCTTAAACTGGTTGTATTTTTCAATTAGAAATTAAAAAGTATTTGTAATTGTACTTCATTATACCATACAAACACCTGACAAATGGTTGTAAAAAAACTGACGTAGCAAACTTTGTGAAAACCAAAATTTGTACCATTCTTCAAACTTTAAGCCACAGCTGTAGATGCAACATCTTTGGGCAAACATTAAACGTTGCTTGCCTCCAATATCACCTGTATCTCATCTTGTATCCAGACCTGTTAGTTGGCCTTTTCCCCAATAAGTGTATCCTTTCACTCTAATATTGCAATCACTTACACATAGTATCATTTCATTTAAACATACAGTATAAAGTTTCATTAGACCCCAGCAATTCATTCTAGGTTCTCCACTAGTGCTCCCAGAGTGTGAACTCAGTGTCACATTTTACTAATTATTTTATGACATAAATACATATAAATAAATGCTGGGAACATTTGGTAAAAAAAAACCTTTAAGCTATAAAAACTATAGCACGAGCAAAGGTTTTACTTTTAAGGACAGACTGATTTAGGAACTCAACCAATACACTTAAAATGCTGACTTTTTAAAATGATTTAACTTCACGTTACTTCTGACGTCATCAGTGAGATGGAATTTTTGTGGTGTACTTTGCATAATTTATAAAGCCAACTGCAAAAGAAAAACGAATTATACCACTGATGTAATAATTATGTCTAACAGTCATTATCAAATGTAATTAATCTAAAACAAAAGCCTGTCAAGCTTTCCAACGGCTACATTGTTTACAATAACAGGGTTAATTCATGGTGGTTGAATTTGAAAGGAGATCAAAACTAATTAACTAATTTAGCCTTCCCCACTGCCGAGCAGAGATTTCATTTTGACATGCCCTAACACTCTTATCATACTCATGCCACTTTGACCTGCTTAGACTATTAAAACCTAAACTCCAAGTATGGAATAGATAATGAAAATCCCTGTACTGGGGGCCTTGGTTGAAGCTGAGAGTAATAAATTAGATTGATGTCCACTAGAAGCCTGGAAGCTGACATGCTGACAAATAGGCAAGAGGTTTGACTTATATGCATCCTTAAATTAAAGGATGAAGCTATCTTAAAGTGTAAAGTAAATCTTCAGACCACAATATCTACAGCTACATTGAAATATATTCAAAAGTTTTAATTAATAGTCCAGGAAAATTAGTTGCATATATTTCTACCTTCTCTAGCTATATGTCACTATTATGTTCTGCTCTATCCAAACTCCAGTGGTCCTGTGCAAGTGCAATGAGCACATTGCATTGCTTACTGCTAAAGACTGTTCTTACTGTTAAACAGTCTTTATTTAGGCTTGGGCTAAAATAACTGACTTAAAACAGCGCTAGTGCGACCCAGCACTAGCAAGACTCTGCAACTGTATATATGTCTGCAACTGTGAAATCACTCACTAGTTATTTAGTGTAAGGCTAGCATAAATACTATGAACAGGGCAAGAGTCCATAATTGGGTTACTTAACCACACCACTCAAATATACATGAATGGCTGTTTGTCAATCTGAATTCTGCCTAATGCCGACTCCACTGGTCCAGATAAGAGCACTGAATAGTCCCACATTTATGTATTGCTTATTACTGAAGGTCACTCTTTAAAAGTTATGATAAAACCTGTTTGGAGAATGCCTTTAAGCCTTGGGTAAATGAAGAGGAGAATGAATTAGATTAAAACTCTGCTCAGAGCTATTGTTCAGAGTTAGGCTTCAAGCCAAGATTGAAAGTGTAAGCAGATCTCAGTGCAAAAACATGACTTTTATAATTGAGTCCGTCCAGACGAAGGACTATCCATAGAGAGGAGATGCAGGAATTACTGCATGGGTATCTAGAATAAACAGATGAAAGAACAGATAGACTTTGCTGAAGAACATTGTTATCTCATACAACTAAAAAAATGTAAGTACAAATTAATCAAATAAAGAATGGTGGCAAATCCAAAAAGGTTAGCATATAGTATATTTGTATAGTGTTGCACTGGCATAATTACCTCAAAAGCAATTCTGTGCTATTCTAATGCTAAACATACACTTTTAAAAAACTAATGTTTGACACCCTTGCTCATCTAAAGAAACGTGTTTAGTAATAGACTATGGTTTTGCAAAGACTAGGGATCTTACATGTTCACTATTTGCAAGACTGTTGTTGTTTATAATAAACTATATTTTCAGTTCAAGCTGGCCTTTCGCTTGTTTTTCCTTTTTCCGTATGTTTTAATGCAATACAGTTGCTTTTATTTTGTGTAGAATAAATGCAATAAAGACCATCATTCTTGCAAAATGTGTCTTTTTATTTTTGTCTCGTCTTTGTATAAAAACAACACTGCATAATAGGGTAGTGCAAAACAGAACTTTGAGGTGCAGGACAAATGCAATAACATCATAGTCTTAAAATCAAGAAAATAAATACCACAGTTCACTGGGTGCAGGCCGAAATACACTATGCACACGGCAGCAGTCCTGTGCCAAGTTCCATAACCACACTCCTCAACCTACACATTGCAAGCTTAGTCTGGGGTTTGAACCCAGGTCCTCAGGAACTGCCTCTTCAAGAAGCACACTATAGAATTACACTAGTCTACAGGTTTAGGCATGGAAAGAGTTTAACGTAACTAATATTGAGGTGCTGAAAATGAAAATGATATTAACATTTTGACATGTGTTTCTACTTTTCATGATACAGGGGTATGTATATACAAACTGGATTCCCAAAAAGGTGGGACACTAAACAAATTGTGAATAAACACTGAATGCAATGATGTGGAGGTGCCAACATCTAATATTTTATTCAGAATAGAACACAAATCACAGATCAAAAGTTT
>JAUZST010015808.1:0-62518 GCA_034779995.1 Parotocinclus haroldoi | reverse complement strand
ATATAAATAAAGTGTAAATTAGATGACAAAATACACAGTTATGATAACAGACAATGGAAACACAAAATCCAACATAGTGGCTTTTCAGTTGACAGCCATGTTCCGTACATAGCCTAAAAGATAAACCCCCTCACAAGAGTCAGGTATCCACTGGCTTAAACCAGCCAGGGCACCACCAAATAACATTAACATTTCCAGCATTTAGCAGACGCCCTTATCCAGAGCGACTTACAACTCATACAGTCTTACAATCCAGGCAATTGTGGGTTAAGGGTCTTGCTCAAGGACCCAACTGTGGCAACTCGGCAGAGGTGTGATTTGAACCCTGGACCTTCTGGTTCCAGAGTCCAGTACCTAGGCTACCACAGTCCAGAAATAAAAAAATAAAACACTCATATCCTCATATCATCGTTTTTTAAAAAGTGCCTTAGTACAAGAAAAGCAACAGAAAGTAAGACCTAACAAACGCTGTCACCAATTACAAAAGATATGGTGCCAATTCAGGCAGTTGAAAGAGATATGAGAGGTTAATACTTCAGATCTATGATATACTCTTCCAAAATATCGTCTGCACATGTCAAGACAGAAGATTTTTCTTAGCACACACACCTTGGGCACTGTATAGGAATATATGCAAGTAATACTATTAGAATATCTGCTCTTATGTTAAAATGCTTACTCATCTATGATAAGTCTGTCTGAGGTTTGTGCCAAACGCTTAAATATGCAGAAAAACCCACAAACCTACCTGTGACACCAACTACACTATAAGAATTGCCACCAAAAAAACAGCAAATGATTTTGTTGCTGACTTTCGCAGAGTGCCAAACACGTCTTCACTGTTCTAATAAACATATGCTCATCGACCTCATTGGTATTCCATTTCAGTAGACCAAAGGTGCCATTTTGAAATACTGAAGCTTCTCCATGCTTATCCTAATCACAGAGCTCATATTAAGGTCGAGTGGAATGAGATTTTTTTGCAGACTGGTAATGAATTGTTGTAGAAGAATCGTAGCCTTGTGTGCTGGCACACCCCTCTCGCAGCTCTTAATTATCCCCCCCTCATTTGCATAATTCAATTTTCAGTTTAGCTCAGCTCATTGCGATCCAGGCGGCGGTGGCGGCGACGAGAACAGATTTACATCGAGCGTCGTGTTGCGTGACTGCGAATAATAAGGCTTAGCAAAGCCAGTGCCAAAGGTCACTTTCTGATCCTTAACTTTTGTAATTATCGCTGGAATTGTTGTCATAACTAACGGTAGTGTTTGAAATTGACAGAGTTATATAATTAGTGGAGCCTCTGCAGCTTGGGCAAAAGCTGTAGATGAACTCATATATTTGGTCAAATTTACTGATGAATTTAGCCATGGTCATTTTTAATTTTTGTCTGGTGTTATCAGTCCGCATGATGTCTTACCCAATACCCAATATAATCCATACCCAATAGAACTTATAAAGGATGTTTGTTTGTTTCTTTGGCTTCTTTAACGTCGCTATCGGCATCAGTGGCCATGTTAGTGACACACACAAGGTTATATCCATACACAAGTTCATCTCAAGACTAGTCATATATCATATACTCACACAAGTCAATGAGAATTCAGAGTAATCAATTACCCTGACACGCATATCTTTGGACTGCGGGAGGAAACCGGAGTACCCGGAGTAAACCCACACAGATACGGGGAGGACATGCAGACTCCACACAGAAAGGACCCACCCTGGGATTGAACCTTGGGGTTGCTACCACTGGGTACAATGACATTCCTGAGAATTTGGTCCCTAAACTCAACATCTTTGCAGCAATCCTTACTTCCTGACCACACCAAAGCCCTCATTATTGAATGGAAGTGAATTCCTGTAGTCATGTTTAAAAATGTAGTGGAGCTCAAGTCAAACATTATGGTGGCTGTTCGTGCAGCCAAGGAGGACCAGCTCCCTGTTAAACCATATTCGTTTTTGACATTCTGTTCAAGAGCTTGGCATCCATGAACTTTGGTCATCCAGTGTGTCAGGATTTGTTGGGTCAGTAAAAGCCTAAGGTCCGGCGCTGTTTTCCTGCTTTAACACCTGATTTAACTTACAAGTTAATTACTAGTAGGTGTGCTGGAACAGGAACATCACCAATCACTCAGAACTAAATTAATGACCCTTGTCCTAAAGCAAATTGAGTTTCCAAAGGCTGTAGGAAATGGGTACAGCCTCTGTGATCAATACGATTAAATGTAGAATACTGTGCAAAAGCCTAAGGGCATTTGTAGAATCACTGCTAAATTTAAATAACTGCAAATAAACGTAACAAAAAAAAAATCATGTACAATTTTCACAGATGCTGTAGTTTAATTAAAATGTATGCCAGAGGGGCTGGTGTACTTAGTCTAGACAGTCACTACTTTTTTGATCCATACTGAGGGGATGTAGGTTTTTAACTCTCCAAAGCAGATGACCTAATCAGCTATAACCGTTCTGCTGACAGACAGACAGCAATATAATTAAGCAATATAATAATTTAATTAAGTAATTCAATTACTTATTACAGAACAAAAAGACACCACTCTGTTTATTTGCTTTTTACTCTAATGGAAAGCATCATTAAAATGATTGCTGGGCCTACAAAAATGTCATTTTGTCATTTGAATTGCTTCTCAGCTTGAAGTTTATGTAAACCAATATTATCAATTAAACAGAAATTAGGTTAACTAGTAGGTTAACTTGATGGTTAAAAGTAATGACAATGTTGACTAATGACCCGTGTAACTTGAGCAGCCATTATGACAAGCTTTTATTTATTCTTCAGCTTTGTGAAGTTGAAACATAAATGGATGAGCTGTGATTAGCTCATAATAATTGTTTTGATAAATATTTGTCAGTAAGACAATAGTTTTCTATGCATGTGTTGATCATCGTGATATACTTGGCGTCCTTGATGTTTAAATTCTTTTCTGCTTAGCCACATTTTGTCTTTCTTTACTTTTCATTTTGGCCAAAGACGGGACATGACAGCACTGCAGATATTGTTACTGATACGTTTTCGGAGCTTTGTGAATGATTATGACTCCTCTTGTCCCCAGAGGGTAGATGCTGTTCAGACTGCTACAGATTTCTTCAGAGAATTGGCCCACTTGAGGTGAGAATACTTATCAATCAGACAGCACAAATACTAGAGAATTAGGATGCATCTCTAGCTCTGAAGGCTAAGTTAGCACGGTACTTCCCAGCACACTATACATGTCCATACACTACATGATAGATAATGACAGAAATGTTAATGGTATGAACACAACAAAAAAGATCCACACAAGCAAATGCTTGGATCGTCCACACCCATACTATTCAAGTTTTAAGAGCTAATGCTAAATGAACTGCTGGCTTAGCAATAAAAAAACTCAGCTACAGGTCTGTGTTCATTCAGCTAGGTCCTCTCAACAGAGACAACAACAAAGAGCCAGAGCTAGAATGCAGAAATGTGTGATTCCAATTGAAAACAGATTTGAGCCACTAATATACGTGAAAACAAGTGAACATGATTTAAGCATGACAGCAAATATGCTAAGTCAGGACAGCTTAACTATCTGGAACGTATAAACTATGACGCTATAAATCACTGGTAATGTGATGCATCCCAAGCTTATCTGGAGCTAAATTAAAGAAGCTGCTTCCAAAATACTGTTGGAACTTGAAAACAAAGATCAGTTTGATTAGTTTGCATTCAGGTAAACACAGTGCCCATGAAGCGCGTAAAGGGACTAATTTTGAAAGAGGGACGACATTTTATGAGGGACTAAACGGTTTCAGTTCCAGTTAGTCATGTAGCATGACAGCCTTATACAGAAAAAACTTACAACTGATTCAGTCTCACAATAAAAGTCATTATGTTAAGAGACTTGATCAAGGGAGGTTTTGGGATTTGAAACCTGGACCTTCTGTTAGATAATCTTAACATTGTTCATAAACATGTTCATAAGTGGTCTACTTTCTTGTTGCAGGATTAACATGTTCTCCAAGATCTGTCTGGATCAGATAGACCAAGCCGGCTACTATAATTCCCACAAAGCACTTGAATACATTTTGACATATTGGCAACAACATAATGAGTATACTTAATCAGATTTACTCTTAAGACATGTTTAGCAGAATGGTTTCGTCTGTGGCGAGTGTACGCTTAAAAAGCACCATGACTGCACTCATTAAGAACTACACATTCTATTTTAAATGTATAATTGGTGTCCAAGACTCTGAATTTCTCACATTTGTTGTGCAACCTGTGCAGTAAACGAATTCCATTTTGAGTCCAGATGATTTTTCGAGAACAGAAGGGTGAGCTAATGGACTGCTTCTTATCAATGTATCTGGCTTATCTGCAAAAAAGGAATCTATTCAATGCTTCAGTCTGCCTTCTGCCATGAGACCAGTGCCACATGACAAGAGTTTGACAGAACCCAAGCCACCAGAGACATTTAGCCTGGATGAGACAGATGGAGATGCCACAACGCATGAAGCAGATGTGGAAAACGACATTGATCCAGATGTTGAACCCTTCATGCCTAGTTACCCTCATCTGATAGCACAGCCAGCATCAAATATCCTGGTTAGGGACTTGGATTTGTTAAAAGCTAAAGCGGTTACCGCTGCTTGGCTCAAGATTGATTGAATGTGAACTGATTACATGTTAAATTCAGTTTACTGGAATTTTTCCCAATTCATACAAGAAACAGCAGATCTCTTTTTTGTTTTCGGCTTGACATGATCATGATCTCACTTTTTCAGAGAACAAAAAAACCCTGGTCACACTTTGGGACGTTATATAAAAACAGTCATTCGGAATTTAAGAATAGTTCTTTATGCCAAAAATGTCACTTATTGTTTGTTTAACTAGTTACTGTCTCTGACAATGATACGATGGGCATGCATGGGTGCTTTTAAAATTACTCTTTGGAAAAAACAGTTATGTGATAATGTCTGTTAGAATAACCACATAAACCACATAAAATAACGGAACGTGATCTGTGTATATTGAGAAAGTGCTAACTTGGTAAAAAAAAAAAAAGTACTAACTGTGTATAAAACGATAGAACTATCTTTACAAGTATGTTGGATTATTAGAATAGTCATTCAGTGTTAAATCTATACTTCAGCAAAACCTCAAGGACTAAGCACCATTTGTGTTGAAGCAAAGATTCAGAAAATTGGCTTTTACTGCTTTATTTTGGGTAAATGGCCCAGAACAACTTTAGTGCAATTATCATCTAAACATAATGTGGCACTGGCAGCAACATGATGGGCATGGCATCCTTAGCAGATCCCAGAATGAACTGCAGGTTCAGCATGCCAGACATTTTTGATTCGGAGGTATTTTCCACGTTATTAAAACCCGGTTGGCTTTTTGTTGCTATCGGCCTTACCATAAGGGTGAAAACAGCTTCATTTTGTCAGCTCCCACTTAGCGAAACACATCATGTTGCCTAAGGACCGGTTACAGCTCTTTTAAAAGCTACTTCAACTGGAATTTCTCATACTCTTGGCCAGTTTGAAATAAAGCCATTATGGGCAATGTTCCTGGTACGATTCCTTTTCTGTCAGTGTTACAATACGGTTAACGGATGTTACCGTACTGTACTGTGTTCTGTTATGTTTTATACATTTTAATGCTAAAACCCGTCATGTTCAAGGGATTTCTTATAGAAATGAATTTAGCCTTTAGTTTGAGTAACTTACCTGCGTATTCACTGCATTGCTAGTCTAGTGCTAACATTCTAGCCAGACTTAACTCACAGTAGTAACATAAGAATTGCATTCCACCTAAAGGCTTCTAAGACGGATTCGGTTATATATTTAAGCTGTCAATTAGCAATTGGGAATGTAAATAAAGGCCGTATAGACACTGACATAAAAATGTTGTCACATGGTCTAAAAAATACGTAGGATATTTTTCATTATTATTTACCTGCTCAGGAAATCCATCCATCCATTCATCATCTTCCGCTTAATCCACACGGGGTCGTGGCCCAGCCGGCGTCCGCCTGGCAACTCTGGCCAATCCATCATAGGGCACACACGCACACACACAGTCATGCACACAGTCACACACTTTTAGAGACACCAATTAACCTAACACGCATGTCTTTGGACTATGGAAGGAAAACTGAAAATCCCAGACTTATCCCAAAGGAAGGACATGCAGACCCCAAACAAAAAGGACCCAGGCCGCTCCACCCTGGGATATTACCCGGGACCTTTTTGCTGTAAGGCAGCGGCACTACCCACCGAGGCACTGTGCTGTCAGAGCAGGAAATATGTCTGAAATTTTACAGTAGAACCATGAAGGAGAGAAAATTAAAATCAAAATCCATAGTAGAACTCTGTGAAAACTGTGAAAGTTCACAGTTCACATGGGAGGCAAGGTGAGGAGTAGCATGCTAATCACAAATAAAGCAATTATATAAGTTATTCATTTATATGCTTTTTTTGTGAAAATGAATGAATGTACTCTTCAACTTCAATGTATATTAACAGAAAAAACTGTATAATATCCCTGCATTTAATTTAATTCAGTATATAGTAATGGAACACAGCAGCATTATCCAGCTCAAAATGCCAGTTGGAAACCCTGCCATGAGAGGCAACGCATGTATGTCCTACAGATATCGCTGAGTTATTACTGTCACTTGGCTGACCCACTGTCCTATGCAATGCCTTCCCCATCACACCAGCAGATATAGCAGAGGGTTTAAGCCCTCTTGCGACAAGGCCCGATGCCTACTCATACCACACCTGTAATTATTTACAAAGCTGCTTGAGACATAACTGCATGCCAAATTTTGCAGCAATCCAACATTTCTGAATCTGGGCACATTCTTTTTTTGTCAATATTTCAGGGTTACTAACAATACATTGTTTCCTTTTATTTTTTGCAGTATGAGACCTTGATGGAAGGAATAAATAATGACTTCCATTTATTGAACTGTGAACATGGCACGCTTCCCTCTGCCTGATAACTACTGATCACTAATGTATGTAATGGGAAATGGCAGCTCTATTAGCTGTGCCAGCGAATGATGAAGGAAATGGAGCTACTGCGCCGTGTACTGCCTTTGAATTGAAAAAAAAATCTGCGTCACTAGTTTATGAGGTGATAAAACAACCCTGAGAATCATGAAGCAACACAGAGGTGATGTACAAAATAATGGAAACCATCAACAACATGTTAGTTCTAGCTAATAAGGATTCACACCTTACCTCTGGAACAACTTTGGGCCTAATTGGGGTGGTGACATAGAATGGTGTGGCATTTTTAAAACATTACCATAGCAAACCTCAAAGTAAAGCGGGTTCAAAAAGCTGGTCAAATGAGCTAAAGCTGGTATTTGGTTGCCTTAAATAAAATTTAGTTGGTTGGTTATGCAATCATAAGATTGCAACACTTTTTTACATTCTGGTACGTACCATGGTAACACTTACCATAAAACAGATCATGTAAATAACCAAAGCAGTTTGTTGGTCAGTACATGTTCCTCAAACCTGTTTTGTACTATAGTATTATACACTTTTTCCATCAAATAGATGTCAAGTCAGATTACTCCAAATGGTCAAGTCCAAGAAATACAATACAATCCAGAACACAAGAGTAATAACAAAACAGAAAGGCAACCATAGAACTACGAACTGCCAGGTCAGAACTCTCTGTTCTACATAAATACTTCAAGATAAATGATAAACACAATCAGCGGCATGAGAGTTGTGAGCGTGGATAAATACTGTAAAAGTACAGCTAAAAAAACTGATGATGGTGACCTCTGGTGGTCTGGAGAGGTCCTGTCAGTCACAAATATTGCGGGCCTCAGTTTATAATGTAGCAGAACAAATACAGGAGTACGTTTCTACTCATCTTTTTTTTGTTCACATAGGGCGAGAATTCTTTCAATAAGCAATAATGTTAATTGTATGAATCCCCCAGAAAACTGACATTGTTTTTGATATGATATGCAAACATGTAGTTGTACTTTATATAGTTATTCATTCATTCATTCATTATCTTCCACCTCATCTACACTGGGTCAACAGGTGCCCACCCGGCAACTCTGGGCGCAAGTGCAGGAACAACCCTAGAGGGAACGCCAATCCATCGTAGGGCACACACACACACACACACACACACACACTAAGCCACACACGCATGTCTTTGGACTGTGAGAGGAAACTGGAGTAAAGCCACGCAGACACGGGGAAGACATGCAGACGCCATACAGAAAAGACCCAGACCGCTCCACCTTGGGATTGAACCCCGGACCTCTGTACTTGTGGCCACTGACCACTGCTTTTCACTTCAGCAGAGCCAATGGGGACTGACCTCATTTGTCTATCTACCATCTTTGCTGTCAACCCAGAATGGCTGGCAGGAGTGAATTTTATAGCAACTAAGAAATGATTCCTTGTCTTAGCCTTCCCTTCTACGGTGCATCACCCTGTTAGTGGGCTGGCATATTAACTTCACCACCTGAGCACTAAAGGGCTGGAGATTTCTTTAGGGAAGCTGAGACTGCATAAGAAATGTACTTTATGTACTGTATTTTGAGCAGAAATCCCACTTGCAGAGGTGCTTCCTAAAGATTAATTAACACCAGCAGATTTGATCTAAATTTACACTTTGCCGTGTTATCGGTCTCGCCAGAACATGGTTGGTGTTAATTAGTTTTAACTGGCGTAGTCTTGAGTGTGGACTTGGATCAACTTATAGAAGCGTTCCACACGTCCTGATTTCCTGAACTAATTGTTAATAATGATTCACACAATACCCAAATGATTCTGCGTAAGAAAAGCGGTGCAACCTTTTTTTCTTTACAACTGGCTTTTGGAACCTTGATCAATACGATCAACTGCTCACATGATGTCAACTTTTCTACAGCAGCACAGTGGCTAATAAACACGGAGCAAAACTCACAAGCAGTGCTTTAGTGGTGAAGTGAGTGCAGATAAATAGCTCCAGATAAGTTTGGCTTCACGATGAATTCAACAGACACTTCGAAAGACAGTCAGAGAACTTTAGAGCAATTGTTGGTTATGGGGCACAACAGTAGCAGTTTTGGTAGAGATGGGATTCGAACACTGGACCTTTCATGCCTTAGTCCAGTTCTTTAACCACCAGGTAAGGTAATGCTTGCTATTAAAGAAACAATATAGTATTCAATCAGGATTCTGTATTAGACTGTCTTTTCGTAATCTTTCACACGCATGGTGAAGGTTATATTAAAAAAATGCTGTTATGGATGACAGAAATGACTCGCAAAGATAATGAGCATTCCCTGTATCTCCAGAGGCACATGATGCACTGATCTACGGCCTGGCCTTGTTAAAAAAATGTTCTCTGATGATACAAGTGGTTATTAGCCATTCTCCCTGTTTCCTCTCACTTGTTGCTGGTGTGTAGCTGGACACAAGCTTCTCCCTTCCAAATTGTGATTATGAGTCGTTGGATCACTGGAGTATGAAAACAAATCTAATTGCCAGCTCAAACCGGGAATGTTCCTTGCGGCGAGAGGTGTCAGGCAAATTAGGCATTGTTGAAACCCCTTCGAGGGGTGAGGTCTGCAGAGAGAACCATGTAGTCATTATGACCACGATGATCATCTCATTAAACGTTAAATAAAAGCAGCTTATCAGACGCAGACAGATGTGTTTAGGGAGGTGGCTTAGTGGTCAAGGTTCTTGATTATTGGTTGTATTGGTTCAAATCCTGGCTTTTCCAAGCCGATCTTAAAGCAAGACTCGTTATCTCGGCTTATTAGTAAAATTCTTTGAATAAAGGCATTTACTGAATGATTTATGTGCTAGGATTGACTGACTGGCAACTACCTCTAGATCTTATTATTTCACAATGTAATTATTTAACTGATGGATGGTGGCTCAGTGGTTACACCTCTGGACATATAATCAAAATGCTGTAAATAAGAATCCTCCCTCCACCAAGTGTTGGGAACCTGAGCAAGGCTTGTCGGCTGTGGTAGCCTTGCGGTTAAGGTGCCGGGCTATGGACCGGAAGGGTTTGTATCCCACCTTTGCACCTTTGCTGGGTCTTTGAGTAAGGCCAGTATCAGTTGTGAGTCACTCTGGAAGAGGATATATGCTACATGACATTCATTTCAAATGGCTTCAAATGATTAGATGCTTAGATTTTAACTGCTTACCAAATACCACAGAGTACAATGTTTCAGTGCATACAGTAACATCCATACATATGATCAAATGAGACATTTGATTTAATCCTTGGTTTGGCATCTGATCAGAGTCCCCCATTTGTTTCTTCTGTAAGAAAAGCAGCAACAGTAATGACAATAGCATGTGGTAAACAAGGCTGGGTAGAAAGCAGGAACTCAATCCCTCATTTCAGGGAGACAGCTAGGAGATGCTTGCCATGCTGAGCCATTCCTGAATCACCCAGGGAGAGATATTTATTTCTGCCAATTACACAGGAAATGAGTTCATCTATCTAGCCATCTCTGTCTCTCGAACATGCACTCAGTCACATGCACGCTCTTTCATATAGACTGGAGAGGCCAGTACTCTGATGAACGGCAAAGCACACTACAACGAAATCGATAAGGGAATAAAAAAACCATGACACAACAGGTGAAAGTAGTAACTTAATTATATATTAAAAGACAAACAAAGGCCATGGAAATGTTTCTCGTGGTGTGCATTAGGGCTAGATATTTTCTTTAAGTTATGCATTATAGAACTTCTTTCTAAAGAGGTTCAGGCCCAAAGGGATGTACATTGACCAACTAGATGGATAACAAAGTGTAACGACATTAGTTTTATTACAGATTCCCTGGTGGATGGCCTGTAATTTACTGAACAGTTTTTGCCCAAGGTTTTGGGCAGCTGAAAAACTAGATGGAATGAAATCTTAAACAAGGTTAGGCCAATTAGATGTGAAAAAAGGAGGTAAAGCAAAAAGCAGCTCGGGAAGTCCCTATATTTTGTGTTTTTGTAACAAAATGCTGTGAAATGCCGATTGACAATGGCAGAGAATGCATCAGATGGCATTTGAAATGACAGAAATAAACAGTCTCCAAATTAAAATTCCAGCTTCAGTGCATCCTTAGGCTACACTTTTAAACTTCACAATAAATGAATGTACAAAATAACACAACAGTGGAGAGCTTCATTTGAGCCAGATCCTACAGGAACAAAATCCAGTGTCCAAGAGCACTTCTGTGTTTTTAATAGGGCCGGCTTGATATAATTTTTTATGCCCAATACCGCATAAAATAACTCCACACAGCGGACATGATCACCATGCTGCTAGCTAGCAGTTTTAACTCGAGTTCCAGCTATTGCTCACGTGTCGTCCAAATTGTAGTAAAAGCATATATGTTATAGACAAGATATCGGATTAAACAATTTTTCCCCCAATCAGATCTCCGATCCAGTGATTTTGCCAAATATCGGGCCGATACCGATACAGAATATCGAATCGGTACAGCCCTAGTTTTTATATATAAGATATAAGGAAAATAAGCACTATTAATAAACTAACTGTATTATTAAATGAACTGTTTTTGTGTGTAACCTCTACTGATGTCTCGTTTTCTTTGTTAGTAAGTGCCAAAACTAGATCATCACAGCCCTGCACAGAAAGATCTTGGCCTTGCAATTAATTTATGTTAATTTTGCCAATTAAAATTAGCAGGGGGACTGGCTTGAGCAGCTTTTCTTATATACTCATCGGGGGCTCCAAGGAAAAAGGTTGGGATTCTCTGCCCGCAATCAACCAATTTATTAAGATTAATGATTAATTGTAACAGTGGTGGATATTACAAAGGTATTGTCCTGGTTCCAGTTTTAGTACCAAACGGGTAAATAGTAACTCCAAAGTGTCCTGCACTTGAGCTGAGAAGGTAAAGGTTAAGAGCTTCGCTCAAAAGCATTACAGTGGCAACTCAAAACCCCTCAACACTTAGTCCATAGCCATAACTACATGACTGCATGTGTACCTTTCTTCAGTCATGTTTACTGTTTGACTTACTTTAAATTCTGACCCCCATTATGGCTCATGATTTAGATATTTACCATTGATTGTATGAGAAACACCCTTCGGACAGTTACACTGCTGACTTTTTATATTGTTAAACATCCATTTGCAAATGTCATCTAGCGGAAAATGTCACAGCCATTTGGGAGCGTTATTCTATTATTAGTCATTCTAAAGCAGTGGTGAACCATGGCTGCTAGAGTGAGGCTTTCAGTTTGAGGCATAAATTACAGTCATAAGCGTACCCTGGACAGGACATCAATCCATCTCGGGGCAATTTTAGGGGATGAGCTCCTGCTAGATTGTCCTGCCTCTGACACAGTCATTTTGTCTACATGTGATGCACAACTTAACTGAAACTCAGGTCTCTGTTTTTACTTTTTCTAAAGAAAGTTAGAAGATTAGTAGAAAATTCTTAAAATTTCATACTCAGCACAAATATATATGCCCTCACTATTTCAGCACCAAAACCATAAATATGGAAACCCTCCTGAAGCATCAAATTAGAACCAGGAGCGAATGATACAAAACAAATTCATCACTAATCGATCATTTTTACTGATATTTTATTATGTGTCTTTAATTTGTAGGCTTCTCTTGGTAGCCTTCTAAAAATCTTTGCTTCCACATGATATTGTCTCTAAGCTATACATGCAGTTCTTTCCTCATCATGGCATCATTTTTGCTCTGGTATGCATTGTTAGCTGTGAGTTATAGAAGGTGTGTGTCTTTTCAAATCATTTCCAATCAGATGAATTCACCACAAGGTGTAGGAACATCTCAAAGATGTTCAAAAGCAATTGAAGGGCACTAAAGGTTAAATGGAGCTGTAACACCAATAGGAATTCCAAGAAGGTCCTAAGAGCATCCCACTGTTTTAACACTGTTCATAAGCAAACCTCATAAGCAAACCTTCTTCTGGTTTATTTACACTGTAGTAATGCTTCATTATATTAGGTAGGTTTGAGCCAAATATCATCCACGTTCTGTCAATCACAAGGCAAGCAAAATGTAAACAAAATCCAAAAAAACAAAAACAAAAAAAAAAAACAAAAGCCAGGTCAGACACAAGAATATAATGAACGAGCTACAAACTCTCCCTGTTGAACATGTTTGTGTTTTTTACCCATCAAATTCGTACTTCGAAAACAATCCAACAAGTTCAAGCTGCAAGCTGGACAGTCTGCAGGATGGACCTGGCGTTGTTCAGACATACTTTATGAGCAGCACATCACAAAGCGTTTAAAGCTTTTACCCCTGCTTTCAAGCTGTACACCTGCGGTCAGGGCTGCCTCGTGGGTCTTTAGGGCCCTAGGCTAGACTTTAAAAATGCACCCCTTAACATACATACACCTACAAAGCCAAACCTGACAAAAACTCTTTGCCAAGCACTTGCCTTTCTTCTTTTGCAGCCCTGGAGAGGTGAGGACTTGAAGACATAATTAAAATGCACAAGCCATCGTCTCCCTTATATCCCTCTAATGTCGGGAGCAGTCAGGCGCTAGTACATGTGGTAAGAAATGAATCCTTGCTCATATTAGAAAGGCAAAGCCCTGAAAAATCCTCAGATAATAGACAGGCAGGAAAATCAAATCCCCCTGCACCTCTGTTTAATACTGGCCTAATTGAAAGTCGTTTGAAAACAGCTAAACAAAGTAGGAATTGTTCCATGGAAAATAATGGGAATATTTACGACTGGCAGTGACAACAAGCTGTTCAAATTTTCAGCAGTGCTGCTTTGTTGGTTTGATTTTTTTTTTTATATTAATAAGCCTTTTCTCAAGCTTTTTGCATGTTGGTTGCTATCTAAGAACAGCTTAAGGGTATCTCTGCAGGGTAACCGGTGCTGGGATGCACTGTGCGAAACCAAAGCATCTCCCTTCATCATCTGAATTCTGCCCATAATCAGTGTTCTATTTCTCTCCAAGCTTGCCTAGTAAAAGAGTTTTGTTTTAATCCAGTTCCAGCTGAGCACTACTGACTTATTCCAGACATGCCTGTGATTCTGAACCCCATGGGGGACTGATGTGATGTTGTTCTTTCCATCAAAAAGTCAATCTTTTGCTTCACTGACCTCTGAAGGGACAGTCCTTCATACTGCAGCACTGTAAATCCAAAATTGATGATGCACTTTTAGCTTTAACAATGTGCAGGCGCAATGTTTTATATTATAGTCTTATTCCAGACTGATGATGAATTAGTCCATTAAGGTGACGAAAAGGCTCATGGTCAGTCAGTAGGCTGGATCACATGGTGAAAGTCCCATGTCCTTTCTGGTTACGGTTGGGGGTTATCTTACTTGTGAGCAACCATTTCAGTTTTGTAAACATGCTGCTATTGTATAAAATGTGTTTTCAGTTGGATTTATTGTCACAAACCAATTAAGGAAAGATTTTGTATTTAACGTGACCGCTAACCATTAGGGAGTATGCAAAAACACGGTAGCAATGGCGTGCTGGGTTTGGGTCGGCAAACCCTGGCACACCTGCACTGATTAAGATTGCTGCTCATTTCCGCTGACGAGATTTCCAATACATGTACTTAGATGAGACTGGTCCACTGGGTCATGCGTCTACTTCGTCATATTGCTCCAGGCAATTTCTCATAATTCCCCAAAGATTGTACTGCAGAAAAGGCCTGATTAGTCTAATAAATAATAATATCATATAAATAAAACACTAACAATAAGAGTGGCACCATGTCCGATGGGCAACACTGTCGCCTCCCATAGTCCAAGGACATGCCTGTTAAGATAATCGGTGTCTCTAAATGCCACCTAGTGTGCGTATGAGTGAGTGAACATAAGTGCCCTACGATGGATTGGCACCCTGTCTAGAGATGTTCCTGCCTTGTGCCCTGTCTCTCTCACGACCCTGTACAGTTTTAAGCAGTCAAAGTGACTAAATGAACAATATAATAGATTAACACTATTAAATAGTATATGTAGCACAAATAGTAATATAATTGTAGTATAATATAGTAACTCACTAATTATTGACTGTATTATAGTATTATAGTACAGTATTAGAGTGTGCTACTATTTACACCACATATACTGGTTACTATTATAATCTATTATTTTATTAATTCTATTGTTTATTAAGAGTACATTGTATTGTATTTATTGGCTAATAATAATATCCTGCACTGCTGTGCTATACTGTATATGGCTTTCAGTAAATATGCATCCTTTCACTGTTATTTAAAAAACAGAAAGCAGAATGCTTTTTGATTTTGTTACATTTTTCTCAGTGATGGTCAATTGTAAGAACTTAACACTTAGATGTGTTTAGAGCAAAGGAACTGAGCTGAGTTATGACCTGGAGCAAAAGAAGCAGTAAAACAATAGTTTTAGAAAAGTCATCCAAAATCCATTTTACAATTTCTTACGACAGTTATTATTTTCCACCACATTAACTTACTTTGATATTCCTAACGAGATTTGAAGTAAGTCAAATCAAAACCTTTTTTGTACTCCACGTTGGTAAAGAGGCCTTGAAAATGAAATTTGTTAAAATTGTTTGATATTCAAACAGTTCATTAAAATCCATCAAAACATGTAGGTTTTTGTGCTTGAGTTTTTTTCCAGAAATGCAGCGTTTACTTGTGTGTGTTTACGAACCAGTCTTGCCTGGACCAGTATGAAGGATGCATTGACGTATCCACAGCAACAGGCTGAACTGGCCAAATGTAATTGGCCACTGTGGCGTCAAGCTATAATATATCTATGGGATAGACTACTGCTTGTGTGCACTGAGTGCATGCTGCATCATCCCTCACACAAGTTTGCAAGGAGTGTGCGTTTTGCTTGCATTCTGCTAAAGTGCACCCATGGCTAAAGTTAGAAATTAGTCAACAAACTCAAGACAAAACACAGACACCACCAGCCTCGCAGACTACCCCATTAGATTTAATTGCTAGCCGTTGCTCATCCCCACTCACATGGACGTGGTTTGGCTTTGAATAGACGGATGTTGCTGTTGCCATTAAATACAGCTCAATAACAAACTTATTCCACCATCTGTGAACTAACCACCATGCAGAATATAAAGGCTATGAGAAATGAGAAACCAACACAAAAACACACTCAGCAAACTTTAGCGCAGTAACTACAATAAGAAAAGCACACCGGTTACATTGAGAAATACACAATGAGAGTTGGGTTCAAACAGCTTTACATGAATTACTACCAAAGTATTGTAGTGTATATAAGTATCAATACAAAAATTATCAAGATAGTTTTCTCAGTATCGCAAACCTCTACAAGTCATAGATCTGGCAGCCAGGGGAATGCCTTTAATTTATTGTGAAATCATATTAAGCCGCCAGCGTGGGTGTAAACACAAGTGTTTAAATATCCAAACATCATGACTGACAGAGATATATAAACTGTGAATATCAAACAGTCCAGCAGAGCCTCGTTACTGCTCCACAAACCTGATGCTTCCATGAACTTCTCCTGTCTGAGCAGCTCTGTTGCCATTTGCCCAATTGACCATGGATGTCTTCATGTATGTGCAAACCCACATGCCAGGAGCAAGCCAGGAATCTATTAATGGCTCCGTCTATGAAATTGAGGTCGAAAAAGAGGAGCATAGACCAAATATCGGAAATGCTAATCCAGCCACTTTTGCAGATAGAGCAGGGTGACATTTCAGATTACTACATCAGTCACATCAAATGGAGCTCTTGTGTGTGCTCACAAAACGAGATAATGGGCTTTAGAAAAACAGCAGAGAATTGGGAAAAAAACCTCTGAAATCTGAGACTCACACTTTTAAGCGGACTTCTTACTTTCCTTTATTTAAGCAGGTTTGATTTAGATACGCAGTCACAGTGAATGACAATGCCTGGCAACTTGGTGGTTATGTTTTTCCTGTCTCACTATTTTACAGTTCTACTGGAAATGGGAATGAAATCGCAGTTTCTTATTTAAATCCGTTTCCCGTTCTCTAGTTTAAATCACATACGTTGTCATATCGGACGCATAAATTTGCATGCTTTTCATTAAATATGTTTTATTAGTTGCTCGCTTACCAGTGGAGTCTCCAAACCTTTAATCACCAGACACGAGTATTATATTAGAACAACCCAAACATAGACTTACACACGCGATATAATACATGCATAATAGAGTTTGTTGTTTTGTTCACGCCAACCAATTTAAGAAAAAAATTAAGCTAAATACTTCTCCTAAGTGCACAAAAATTAGTCTTTACCTTTGTTTACATAGTTGGCTTTATTTTTATGCACGAACGTGCCATTTGCTTTAAAAACGCAATTTTAGAAGCCAGCGAATGGTATTGTTCATTCTGAAAGAAAGTCGAAGCATTTTGTTGACGTCGAAGGTCCGCACTTTCCGTCTCTCTCTGTCTGTCTCTTCATTAGCAAGCCATTGTTCCCTTACAGTAAAGAGGTAAAAATAGACCAGGCTTGATGCTGAAGGGGAGAAGAGAAACAGCAGAGCTGCTGTGGGATGATGAACACCTGTAGGAAACAATGGCCTGAGTGCATTAGAAAATCTAAGAGAATATGAATAAGAGACACAGCAAAAAGATGCAGGTACCATGGTAGCAAGTGAACCATGAATGTAATGTACAGTTCAATTTCAGATATTATTTTTGATTGTTTGGATTAGATTAGATTGTTTTATGAATATTATATAAAATATACTTTGTTTTTTGCTGCAATAATAGTGTCTCATAGAACATCATGCCAAAAAGCCGTTGTCATGGAGCACTGATTGGTCGTTGATTGGAGCTGAAAAGACAGATTTACATTTCCAGCATTTAGCAGACACCCTTATACAGAGCGACTTACAACTCATATTGTCTTACAATCCAAGAAATTGTGGGTTAAGGGTCTTGCTCAAGGACCCAACTGTGGCAACTTGGCAGAGGTGGGATTTGAACCCAGGACCTTCTAGTCCAGAGTCCAGTACCTTGACCGCTAGGTTACTACAGTCCCGTCACAGTTTGTGGATTTCCTGTTAAATCCACAAAACCCATAATATTTTTATTGTTGTTTTCACATTTGGCTATAAATAAAATATAAAATTTATTAATAATAAACAATAATTTAAATGAATGTTACAAACTATTAATCAATATGATATTATTTGTTAATAATTATCAGTATTGTTTATAATGTATAATGAATGTTGAATGAACTACAAATTTTTTTTTTTAACTTTTGTTCTCCACCATTTTCTTTTGTTTATTCTTGTATGATTCTCAGTCTGCTCTTGGCCTCTCCAGGTCTTGGTCTTGACTTCAACACCACAAGTTACAACTGATAAACTCTTACATGGTCCTGCTCAAGAGTCCAACCGTGGCAGCTCGCCAGTGCTGATACCTCAATTGCCATACCACCATAAGAGCTAATTGTTTGTTCCTTATTCTCATGACTACACACCTTGCGCAGTGTTTACCGAAAGATGAAACCAAATGAATAATGTAGGAATTAAGTTTTTACGTTTTAGAGCATCTGTTATGGCATCTTGCCTGAAGATCTTAATTACTCGAATCAATGTCTAATTTACATAATTTTAATTAATCAAACCCAAGCCTGTAATTAGTTTTGCACTGAATCACCAGACTTTCAGCACAACATGTATGCTCCGGTGCCATTATTAAAATATAAAGTACTGTGCAAAAGTCTTAGGTCACCATTAGATTAGATCTACCATTATTCTAGCGCAGTTTTGTGACCAAGTATTCAAAGTTATACACTCTGTTCTATTCTGTGCAAAACAAGGGAGACTAAAGGTCTGAGGTCTGCTCGATTGGATCATGACCCAAATCCACTAAAGACCAAAGAAGATATAGGGGTGCTGAATGTCATGGACTTTCCTTCACAGTTCACCTCACCTAAACCCCAGTGGTCATGAAATGAAATCTCACTGGGTAAACATGGATCAGCAGAGTTTGCACTTAGATAGCCATGTCAGCTAAAAGGTGGAACATACCAAATACAAAAAAAAAAAATCGATATCAATATTTTTTTTCAAATATTTAACTTTTCACTCAAACAGTTATGCTGATTATTAAAACTGTTTTGAATTAGAGAACGTTTGCCTCCACTTAACTACATTGTATTTTCAATTTCTCTTTTATGAATATTTGTTCTATTTTCAGGTTAATTCTGCATATAAAAGTGTAAGTAATCTAATTCCAGTCTAGCTATCTTTCTCATCTAGATGAGATGCTCTATGATAATCTGCTGATGCTGTAGAAAAGAATAATAGAACTGGCTGGGAGGAAAGACACTCGTGATTAATCATGGCATCTATGCCTGAAGTGAACATTTGTTACACAATACATGATGGCGGAACAATAGCAACAGCGTTGAATTAATGTGGTGAGAGGAGAAAGTTTGTGAATCATTTCTTGAGGACTTTTATGGATCTTGTTTGTAGATAAGTCCAATGCAGAGATACTTTCAAAGCTTCTTGAATAACATCTTTACTTCTTTTTCCATCCTTCATAGTTTCCTCTACACTTTATTGGCAGTAGATGAATATTTAAATATCATTGTTCTGGTGAAATCTGCTTGTAGACCTAGACTGACCTCAATTTAACTAGGTTTACTGAATAAAAGCACACGAATGCCGTTTGATGTTTTTCATGATTGCTTGGAATGTAATAAATGAGATCTTGTTTATTAATCAGATTGTGGCTCCCTGTTCTTGATCTGCTCAGCTCAGTTGAAATAGGCTGCAAGGACTCACTTTTATTGGTTTACATATTTTTAACTCTTGAGTGGTTAAATGAAATAACTGGGACACAACTGGTGTGGGGGTTGCAAAGCAAAGAAAAGCATCTTGTTTTTACCCCTGCTTATAATTGTTAGAGGGAGGCTCCAGAGTCTAACCCTGAATTCAGTAGACACAGACAGAGGTGTTCCCTGGACAGGGCACCAGGTCACTGTAGAGTTCCATAAACATACCCTCACAACTCTAAAAAGATGGAGAATATGGCTTAGTTTTGAGGATTTTGAATATGAGCGTCTAGCTAGGCAAGTTCGTTTTCCATCCTGGCTGGGGCAAGACGTCATGAAAAAACAATTTATCCTCCTCATTTCATTTCCATTTTGATTTTGCAACTAACAAAACAACTATCACATAGTTTAGTGTCCAGTTTTGTTCCACTGATGAGCCATTGTCGTGGAAACAGTGGAACTTTATGACAACAGAACCTCGGTCAGTGCAGTAAATCCTTTTCTGTTTTCCCACAATAAAGTGACATGGATTTCATGCAATACAGGTAAGTCATTCCCTTGGGTAAGGGAAAATCTTTTTAAGGTTTATACCTAAGGACAAAAACAAAGGGAAAAAAATTGCAGATCCTATTAAAGCAGCTGGCTCTTACCGTTGAGTTACTGGAGCACTGGCTGGTTCCAAAATGCACTGGTGTTGGGTTTGTATCTAACAAACTGCTTCAGATAAGAGCAGTTCAGTAGCTCTGTTAATTATAGAGCCGCAAAAATAATTGGAGTGCTCAGACGGCACAGACTAAAGTCAGAGCCACACTGTGCAATTTGCTCGAATTTAAACCCGATTTAATCGTAGCTGATTGAATTTTAGGATCGGTCAAAATACATAGATCGAGATGCCTACATACATTCAAGGTGTAGCTTATGTCTTCAAATCTCTTTGAAAAGATTTCCAAACCCGTATACACCCCATGTCTCCTAGGCAAGTGTCCATGTACATATCTACCTTAATTGTGGAATTTCAGTACACAACCTGGCACAGGTTGGTAAACGTATCAATTAAATATGTCATTCCCTGTATGGAACCCCGGGCATTTCTATTTATTTAGATAGAATTGGTAAATATTCCATTCCATATAGACTGAACTTTTGAACTCAAAATTAGCAAAACTTAAAATAAAGGACAGATCTAAGCATTTTATTTAGTTTAGTTATGAGCAAGTGAGTGACTATATAACAGAATAACGAGAGCACAGATCTTATCTCTGACAAGCTTCAACTGTTAACCAACAACTGCTCAGCTTAACTTTTAGTCGCTCTGGAAAAGGGAGTCTGCTAAAGGCTGTAAACGTAAAATCTGTACAGTGAGGAAGCTAATCATCCAGGGCTGAGAATGAACAAAACAATACAAAGAGAAAAATAACCAGGTTTCTGGTACTGACCTATAATAGATTGGCATGCATGAATTTTCCTTGGGACTCCAACTTATGTTTTGCATAGCATTCCTCGTAAAGGGAGTGGTGATATTCACGCTGACAGACACTTTGAGCTTGTCCAAGAATAAAGTAGAGGAGAGGACCCTGAGGCTCCATCAGAGAGCCAGTGAGCCAGAGAGCTGCTCACGAGACGGAGGAATGATTTAGCCGTTCATTGATCCACCGCGTTCCACTACCTGCAGCCCACTGCTGAGTAACTGCTCAGTCAAAATGCCAAACAGCGGGCAGAATGATGGGCATGATTTACGCTCAGAAGTTGTATCGTGATCTGGTGCCAGAGGTTGGATTAACAGCCTGAGTTTGTGAAAAGACGTTTTTTTTTTCCCACCGCTGAAATATTTGCATGTCGGTGGTTTGCTTATCGTAAACGTTTTCATGATATTTTAGATCCGCCAACGGGGATAATTCAATATGTGAATCAATCTGTGGTGTTTACATACTCCTATATTATGATTTAGTTATATATAAAACAAAAAAGAAATGTATGTTTTGGTCTTCAGTTTTGGTAAACTGAAGACCAAATGCCCATATTTTTAAAGATGTAACAAAAAAGAAAAAAAGCTTTTCATTGGGTGTCCTACTTTTTTCAATACTACTGTACAAATGAATGGTCTACGAAATATAAAATATAAAAATAAATTTGAAGGCATGGATGCATACCGAAAAACATTAAACAAATAGGCAGTTACAGTGCACTGCATTTGCAAAATATTCAGTTCAAAAGCACTATGCTGCTCTTTTCTCATTCTGAAAGGTTGCCAGGTTTGTGGCAATTGAAACATTGAATCACTCAGCCATCTTTCAGCCAAAACAATAACTAAAAAATATTTTATTTAAAAAAATATATCTAAAAAAGTCATCTAATGTCTCAAATCATGAATGCCAAGTCAAAGTCAAGTCTTTGCAGTGTTAGTAAGTCCTTAAATTTGAGTCAGGTCAAGTACCTAATCTCTAGCATCAAGCATTCATCTATTCAGGATGATCTTAATAGAATGTCAAGAGCCTAGGGAATTGTTTGGGGTCAAACGGCAGCCCCAGTCACACACCACAACTGATTGGATTATGTCTAGTATGCCTAAGTATAGGAAAAAAATCATTCTTAAGGGCTACAAATGATTCAATATTTTTAATCTTTAGAACACCTTTAATGACGTGTATCTGTAAGCTGTGTTTAACAATGCAATAGATTAAATTTGAAAAGCAAAAGAACAAAGACATCTTACAAAGAAAAGAGCGTGTGAGCCCTGCGATAGACCGGCGCCCTGTTCAGGGATAAAGAAAGCATGTGAGAGATATAAAAGTACGTAATCTGTGCCGAATATCTGTAACATTACAGACTGTGTGGTACCAAAGCCACAGCCAGGACACTGACGCAGTTTTATTAAACAAACACGATAAAGCCAAACAACAAGCTCTCAAAAAAACATGTCATGCAGGACACACACACACACACACACACACACACACACACACACACACACAAATAATTAACTTTTCATTTAATCTAAATGGGTTCATTTTCCAAAAAAGGTTACGGACCTTTTCGATTTCGAACTGAAGAACTAAAGAATTCAAAGGTCAGGGTCCAACTATAAGCGAAACAGCCCCACAGTTGAAACAGTTACCCGTGGAGAAGATCAAACACCCCTAACAAACACCCCAATCAAACCGTGTGCCTTCACTGTAAGTTGTTTCCATTGATTGTTGATCCGAGTTGTGCGCTTTTAACAGTACTTTTATACAGGAAAAAGGTGTGACCCTTACAAGGATTAAGTGGTTACCTAAAATGAATACATGGATGAATTTTAAAGCACATTTATCATATCCAGCTAATTAGCATAAACAGATAATTCGGTGAAAGAACACTTTTGAGTTGATTAATGATATCTAGGAGAGCCTCAATAATGCTTAATTGATTCACACTGAATTGTCTCCTACATGGATGATGTCCTTGCAGTTAAAGATATTGCATTAATTTACTGTCAACACTTAAAAAACTGTTACACACCAAAGCCGATGTGAATAGCCAGCATAAAAATGAAAAAAAAAAAATCTATGATTTATCAGCTCACACCATACACAACAGACCACAAAGCTGCTTTTTTCTGTCTAGTTCTAAATCTTGTCACTGCAAAAAAACAGGTAACTGATATAGTCACAACCAGTGCTGTCAAATGTTTAAAAGATTTCATTGCATTAATCAGGATGATGTTTTTATTCGTTTTCATTTAGTTAACACAAAGAAACACAAAAGCGATTTTGCGGCTCTCACGAACAGCCAAGCTGTCAAGCATTAGATACTATTTTATTAGAGCACAGGCATGCTGTTATCCGTTCTCGACATTGTCAGACTGCATGGCTAAACTCGGACAGATTTTTTGGTACTGTACCAACACCAGATGCGATGCTGAGGGCGAATAAAATATTGTCATCACTGCAGACAATCAGTTGGAGTGCCACTGCTGTCTAAGACAAACACAAAGCCAAGACTCCAAAAAGAGCACTAAGTGCGTTTAAATGCACTTAATCATCTGATAATGATCAGATTTCTGCAATTATCCAATTATTCAAGTGGTCATGTATACAGCATGATCCGATTTAGAAATCAGATTATGTAATCAAATAAAGAGAGCTGTATTTTATACATACTAATAGCGGGTACCTAATTTCAGTCGGGTTTGGCAGTCCAGCCGGAGTGGCTGCGCTAAACAAACATGGTTACCAGGTCAGCCTATTCTTAAAGGTTTAGCTTCTTTAGGGCTTATTTACTTAGACTGGGGGGGAGGATTCCATCATGGGACTGGCAACCCTGGAATTAAGTGCAAACCTGCTAACTGACTATTGAACACATTGCAATACATACTTAAGAAAATGACAAACGACTTGTCTCTAGTGTATCCCAGTATGAGTGAGTGTGCATGTGCCTGAATTGGTGTGATAAATCGGTACCCTGTCTAGGGGTTGCCTTAGGCCCCGTACTGCCAGTTACAGTTGACAAAATGAATGACAGAATGAATAGCCACACAAGCACATAGTACTATAGTATTATAGTACATAGTATTGTAATACTGGCAACTATACATTTAGTGGGCAAAATGTGTCATGGTTGCAGTTCATCACCAATTTTTACATTTCCTCTGAAAGCTGCCTCAGCAGTACCTTCATGGATTGGATTCCCATGGCTGAGCAGGCTGTAAGCCAAAGATCAATGATAAAGCAAGAGTCAGCTAGAGTGATGGACAGTTAACTCTAGACCTGTGACTCACCCAGGCCTCAGTTTGCATGTTCTCCACATGTCCATATTAATTTTGAGTAGTCCTGTTTTCTCACACATTAACATTAATTAGGTTCATGGGTTACCTTCATTTTAATTGGTTACGTTGGACCTGTCTTGAACAGCCATTGGTGCTGAAAGTACATTAAATAAATAATAAATCCAAACCTTCGAAGTAATGGAGACAATTGGTGGATGAATGTTGATATAAATATATTCACATTTAGTTACTAATCAGACACCTTTATCCAGAGCGACTTAAAATGTAGACACTTTTACAATCAAGGCAGCTGTAGGTTGCTCAAGGACCCTGCAGTGACAGATTTACAGATGTGGAAAGTCCAGTACCTTAACTGCTAAGCCCGGACAGTCCCATATGCCAGGGAAGCTGCTTTAATAAATATTGCCAAAGTAGCTTGGACTAAACCTTTCCAGGTGAATTGATTTGCTTGTTGTTTTGTAATTTTCTTTTTAATTCATGAAACTCTTTGAAAAACGAAAGGTTATTATCAATACATTAAATCAAAATCAGTAGTACACTGAATACGTTTTGCAACACCACTAAGATTGATAATAGAATAACACATTCTTTATATAAGAGCAACACAATTACTGACTTGGATTCCATTAGAATCCATTAAAAACGTTTTTATACCGTAGACAGGGAAGTTTACTCTTAAATTTACAAAATGGGATGTAAGAGGAGAAAAGGGAGATCTCATGAGTCTCTATAAAATCTGGATACTGGGCTTTTATATAAGCTTACCATTTAGGCCATATTTGAATTCTTAGTGAGTAAGTTATCTTTTATCATGCCAGCCATTTTGCTTTCTTCCTAGCAGCGAGCAGGGCTTTTAACAGTTGTGTATCATTTTGACACAAATCCATGAAAAGATTTTGCAGATAAACAGGACCGAAGCTGAAGTATATATTTATCTGAAATATACTTGACAGATACCTTTGCAAGAGCTGAAGCCTTAATGTCAATACAGTGACATTCTAGAAAACGTGTGCTTCTAGCTTTTTGAAAACGGTCTTCTCCTGTTTCAGGTCTAGTCTGTTGAGTTTGTTCTCAAAGAATCTGATGGACCTTAACCTCAAGCCCATCCAACACATTTTGGAAGAACAGGAACCCAGGAACAGCACCTGATAATACTGTAACTAACTCTGTTTTAACTATTTCAGTAAACATCTAGGCCTTCTAAGGAAGGTGGGTTTTTGAGCTTTGGTTCTCCCAAAGTTTCTGCCTTCCAACTTTGTTTGGGACTGGTCTTCTAAGATAACATAATGTTGTAAAGCTGCTTAGAGACAATGCTCCACTGTAAAAGCGCTATATACTATAAATACATATGACTTGTCTTGAATGAATGGATCCAAGCACAAAAATGCTATTGGAGGAATTCTGTGAATGAAATGTTTAATAAACACATATAGAGCCCAGCTACTACGGCGTATGCTACAGACAAGAACATTTACCTCACTGACACGTTTCCTGCTGTGCCATAGTGGTGTGAAGCTGATGAATCTGTCCTTGTACTGGAGCACTCAAACTAATCAGCAGCTTTGAAAACAGAGGAGAGATTTTGATGAGCGAGGCACAGAAAAAGAACCTGTTTGTTTGTCTGATTGAAGCGTCATTGCCTTGGCGCTCTTGGACTTAAGATTTAAAGGTGAATACACTAAAAACACTCAATTATCAGGTCACTTGTGAGATCAAGCCGTGGTCTGTTAGCGGTTTCTCACTGACTCAAACGGAACAGAGCACCAGACTTCATGCCTTAATTTTTTAACGGCTGAAACCATGGAAACTGTCACTTCATGTAGGAGTGTGGAAATTGCCCGAGTGTGTCTGAGGCATATCTGCATCACAGGATATTAATTCCTGTTTACGCCGAGGATCCTTCTGACACTGGTTTATGAATTTGGACAGGAATGGCTGTTATTTTGGGTTAACCCCTTTCCTAGCAAACCGTAATTCAAAGTGACTCTTGGTGCGACCAGATTTACATTTCTGGCTTCACTGCAAGCAAAAAGAACGTTCTTATTTTGTCGCTGCTGATCATGGTCAGGTATCCCAGAATTCATTGGGTACGGGCAACAGCGTTCTCCGGATGGGGCTAACATCACAGGGGCTTGTGAATGAATGAATTAATGAATTAATTAAGTAATTAATGAATTCTGAGAGTCGGCCATGACACTGTCCGACCTTGGTTGTAAGATGACATAGCCTAAAACATGTCCTGGTGCTTTACGACGAACACACGAAACGCTCACAAGGACACACACATACACACTACCACATAATAAGAGGAAACAACCACGACACACAAACTGAAGTAACCCATAGAAACTAAAAGTTAATTGAGAAACATTAAAGAGTATAAAACCCTCAATAAAAACTGTGGATCATACCAGGACAGGAAGCAGCGACCAATGTTGACAAGACTTTAATTCAGAAGTAACAAAGTTGGTGGGTAACAGAGTTACGCTGGCAGTCCCAGGAAACTTGATGGTGTTGGCCACATAAAGGTCAGCGACGGTGGTAGCCTCCGCCATCTTGGTAGCCACCGCCATCTTGGTGGTGGAATCTTGGTCTCCTTATTCTTCTTTTCAGACAGTGGCAAGAGTTAAATACCCAATATTTTAGAATAATTAAATAACAAGCATGAATGTAAATAAAATGACTAAAGGATTAAACACAAACGCTAATTTTTGTAGCATGTGCACAACATTGAACAAATATGAGATATATAATATACAGTATTATATGCTGTATGGCCAAATGTATGTAGACAGCTTATCTAATGAATGAATACAGGTTTGTATTATGGAGTGTACAGCTATGGAAAGGTGGCGGTGGAATGGGTTGTATTGAACACCACAATGAGTTTTGAAATGAATTTCACATTTGACTGACCTGTCCTTACCAGGATGTCTTATTTAGTCTCATAAACTACTTATTAATTTAACCACACACCCGGTCCAGACTGTATATCACAATCCATTATTTTCCTAGTGTGCATTGCTCAGATGCCAGAACAGCCTGTTGAACTTTAAAGACACATTTCTCTGGGATCATTGTGAGACACGAGGTAAGCTGACAAGGTCAAACCAGTCCAATTATTCAACAGAAGCAGATGGCTTTCACACAAGGAATAATATGCACCTAAATTCAGATGAAGCAAACTCCAGAACGTCGTTTTTCGGTTGCCAGATGTCAGTTCCTAGAAGAAAGAAAAACTTTTACACTCAATCAAGCATCACAAAGGTATGAAAGCAGTGCAAATGTGAAAATGCTATTAGACTTTAGAATAGGTTGGCACACCTCAGCCTTGCTCTCTAAGTGATTTAAGTTGTGAGAACGCTGTTGCTAGGCAGCTGGGACATGTGGACATAGCATAGTCCAGCTAATAACCGAGAATAATGATTTTCTATAGCTAGAGCATAAGCTTTTGTACAGACAATTTAGTGATGTAGTGACAATAGAAAAAAACACAAAAAACTTTTTTTGTTATTCTGTCTTTGGGAATACAGTCACAACACAAGCCTTACAGCTACTAATAGCATTTTTGTCAATGTATTCCGTTTATTTTTCACTCTTCTGTGCAAAACTTCTAATCCAGAAAATGTCGTCTTGCATGTTGAAGATGCAGATTTTTTATATATACACTCAAGAAGAAGATGGAATTGAATGAAACTTTATGTGTGCGAATGCAGTAACGGTATATGTAAGTGATTACAATACTAGAGTGAAAGCATAAGTTATTTTAGGAAACAAATGAACAGTTGAAAGGAGGCTCCAGTACCCTGTCAGGCTGCCGCTAGCTTGGGTACAAAATAACATGTGGTTGGGCATTGGAGGTTCCAGATGGTATTCTGTGGCACAATTCCCCAAAAATGTTGCAGCTAGGCCTGTAAATCCACATCCATCATGCCAGCATTTGAGGCACTGTGTCTCTCCACAGCAAAGGCACAAGGCCACGAGGTCTCTATACTCAAACCTTGCTGTAATCGGTCCCCAAACAGAACCCGTATTATTAAAGATGATACATTCCAATGTGTAACAGTCCAAGTTTATTGGTCATGACACCACTACAAACAAGGGCAATAGGGGCTGGCTGGCTTACCAAGAGATAGAATACAAAAAACTAGTCTGAGAGCCTTTTTCTAGGTCAGCACGGGAAACACTTTTACAGCCTGTTGTGGCAAGACTCCCTCTTGTGTCTAATCAGACCACCTCCGTAATCATTTACATGTTTTTCTGGTGCATATCTGAATGCAGAGTTTTGCAGTAAAAGGTGCATTATTTCTAAGCAGAATGCTGATTTTAAGATGTTTTAAATGATTGTCTTATTGAAATATTCCATGCCTCTCTTTTTGGATTTGTTTTCGTAGAGGTTTCTTCTTCATCTGCAAAATATTTCCACACGTAAAACAAAAGAAAAACATACGTTTGGAGATTTTAAAAACCACATCATCTAGGACTGGGCTACCCAAAACTGGAAGTTTGGTGAAATTAGAGACTTTCACTTGTTCACAGCCATAACTACTGAGCCACCACTGTCACTACAATTGGTCATGTGTATACACAAGTGGAGTATACACTGGATTATGTGGGCAGTCAGCTAGTCCACATACTGACACCTAAACAGATGGACATGCCAATTTCCACTTACACCAGTTCCACATAGCTTAAACTGGAAGCATTTTGGCACACACACTACCTTCTCTCTCTGAGCTTATGTTCCGGTACCAGTTCCAGCCCCACACATTAAGATGTTCCTCAATTTTAAAACTGTTTTTTAATCAACAGAAAGTCCCACCATGCCCGGGCCATTCCAGAGGACAGTAACTCTTTCTATCCTTTGGTTGTCAGGGGACGATGTGCCTTCAAGAACGCTGAGGACTCAAGAACCTAAACTAATTCATATTCGCCAATATGCATAAATATTATTTCATTTATCTGCTATTATTGAATTTGTTTTACAGTTAATACAAACGTGATCATCTCAGTTCTCACCTAAGCCACACAAGGAGGAGTCTTATTGAGTCTTGATCCTCCCAAGGTTTCTTCTTTATGACTTAGGGAGTTTTTCCTTTCCACTGTTGCCCTAGGCTTGCTCAATTTGGGATTATCCTTATAAGATGATACAATGTTAAAAAATATATAATGTTGAAAAGCTGCTTTATTCACTCCATTGTAAAATAAATGCTATAGAAATAAATCTTACTTGACTGTGTCAATACAGTTTTTTTTTTTAAATAAATACAGCAGACAAATAACAAAAGAACTTCAGCACAGCCTCCAAAATCCATTCTGCCATCCTGCGTTTCTCCAGCAGCTCCCATGAGCCAAAGCTGGGTGTCCTTCCCAGAGTTCGACTTCCATTGTTATTACCTGATATCGCTGTTCATCTTGTGGCGTTCAAGGGCAAGTGTGATTGTTTACACTACCTGAGATGAAATCACTTCCATTTCTCCACCCTTATCAGCACCCTCTAATGACCTCATAAACCCTGTAGACTGTGTTTGAGCTTTGAAATGTTACCCAAATAGCAATAGGAAAAATATTTACATTCCTAGGAATTTATGGGTCAGTTAAGGTAACTGCAAGTGTATTGTGGGACAATTATGGCCCAGTTGTTGCCAGACATAATGAATGTGCATTACACCATCAGAGTCTGGGGCAAGTATGACAGCTAGATTTGGTTGAAGTCACTGCCATCATTCCGTGGTGGTAAATAAGCCAATAAAAATGCTAAGTGTGGCCGAGAGCTGGGGCATTACACATATGCTGTCAGGGTCCATATCACTAGATACTCTGTGAGAAAGCATTTAGCATCAGGTTTGCAGCCATTGCTATGGATGATAACATTCCAAAAGTCAGAGTGACTGATCAGGGGGTTACATCCCAAACACTCATACTATAGTGTAGATCATGTTCTGTATACATTCACAGTTTTGTACGTTGACTTCATGTCACACCAGTGAGTACCTCAGCTCATTTGCATGTTAGGTGTGATTTCTTAGAGCTTACATCAAATCTCTTAATTATAATTTTCTAATCTTTATCAGTTCAGTCCACTGGGTGTACAGAGCTCTATAGGATCCACAATTTCTGTAAAAAAAAAAAAACGACTCCAATCCTTGATCTTAATTATGTTTTTTATTTTTTTCTAATAGCAGCAGTTCTTTAACTCCATTGGAATGGAAGATTGCCACATAGCCAGGTAGTTACATTGCTTATATGCAAAGCTTATAATACAGCACTAGTTTTGTGAAAAAAAGTGGTTTGTGCATTTGTATTTGTAGCAATGCCGTACAATTCGCAGTACATTGTGCTTATATTTAGGTCCAGTCAGTCTATCGGCATGTCTCACATATAGTTACATTGGTTCAGTAAATGTTCTGAATTGTTTAATGTGTTTCCATTTTCAGCAACAGACCTGGGGATATTTCTGTCAGAGGTGCTACCGACGATGCAATTACTGGCAAAATGAAAACGCCATGAACACAATGTCAGTAAATAAATAATAAGATACAAAAATGATTACAAGACACAGCAGTGTTTGCAGGCATGTACAGACCCAAACAGCAAACAGAAATGTCTCCCACACACAAATATAGCAAGCATAATGGCTTTTTACTACAATCAATTGAACATTAACTTGGGTGTCGGTAACAGGGCATGTGAACATTGGGATTTTTAGGATCATAGGTTATGGGAAACACAATCAGATGAATCAGGGAAGAACCAGAGAAGATGTACACACCTATGCCTAACTGATTACTGTACAGGAGCATGAACAATAGAACTGAATTGTAATCATCAAATTAGCCCTTGCAGAAATAACAGAATGTTTCTAGTGTATTATGTCAAATAACACTTCAATATTTACCTGCACAATCCATCATTTCTGTAGCTAAACGACATCCTGAGATCCTCCACTGTTAATAACGGTATGGATTTAGTTTCTTTTCTGCCTAACATTCCCTCTTTTTTTTACCAAGCTCACCTTGAGTATTTGTTGCATTTTTGTATTCTTGTATTACAGAATGACTGTAAAGGGAATATGGGCTCTGTGCCGCCTTATACCCAAGTAAATCAGGAAGTCATCGAGTCTCCAAACAGCCACAACCTAAGTCTGCTTTTGCCCAAACAGAACCCAAAAAAAATAAAGGGAAACGGCTTCTTTTTGTTCATACACCAGAAATGTGGCAAACATTTATTTCTCTGGAATATGGACTAAACACAATTTGTACGTCTGTAGAAGAAAAGTGCATCGTAGCTTTAAGTTTGTATTTAGGTGTTATGGATCGCTATTTAAATAATTTACAGAGGATGAGTAGACGGTAATAGAAATGCATTTTAATGAATGTTTTAATTAGCCAGGATTTTGGTCTTGCCCTTTTGCATTTGAGAGATGTATACCATGTTTTGCATACTGGGCTTTTGTCTGCCTGTCTGGAAAAACAAAATTCACCCAAACCACACTACTGAAGTGAGAAACAAGCCGTTTTACCAGATACCTCGTGAGTCTCAACCACCCAGGTTAACTTTGCAAACACAATTTCAATTTGAGTGCAATGCATTATTCTGTGTCTGAGGGAGGAGAGGAATATCAACAGTAACCCATCCACAGCCCTGTGATGGATTGGTAAACCGTCCAAGCCACTCTAACACCTGTGGTCTGTGCTCTCCAGGATAGGTATCTGTTTTAAGAGGTTCTATACTAGTACATATACAGTAGGACTATAACTGTACCGGGTTCTTTGCACTACTACTGAAATTGTAAACACACACAAGGACAACCTTTGTTGTTATTTCTTGCATTTCTTAGTGAATTAATAGGAGGTTGGTTAAGTCATTAGTCATAGGCTAGGCGGTTAAGACTAGCCTCTGCTGCTATTCTTCTGAGGAATACACAGAAAACCACTTCAGATATACATTGTGTTTTAGTGCTGCTTTCTTAAGATGTCAGAGTCAAGGTTAAGGGGTTGGGGCTAGATTAAGCTAGCATTATATGTAGCATCTGAGAAATACAAAGAAAACGCTAATTAATACTGCTTAGCTAAAGTATCAAGGCTTAGGGTTTGAATATTCATGCCCAAATATTTAGTGTTTACTATTAGCATGTGCTGCTACGTGTCAGTGCAGCTGCTAAAAACATTATTATGGTCAGTTCATAGTCAAACAAGTTTATAATTGTGCTAAGAAATTTGACTGAAGAACCATGAAGTGGCCAAATGACCATCAAAAATGTATAGTAATCTGTGAACTTTATGGTCAACCTGTAAAGGTTTTCATTACTATGAAATCTGACAGTACAATTTTCCTGGGTTTTGTTTACTGATATGCCAGACAACCAGGTTTAAAAGAAAGTAAAGTCTAAACCATCAGCTAAACCATCACCTGTCCTGCACTAACCAGTATAGACCATCTTGGGTCAGTAGGAACATAGTTGCTTTGGTCCTGACCAGTAAACTAGCAGGCAAAGCACAACCTATGCAGATTTGTGCTGTTTATTAAGCAAACAAAATAAACATTATAAAATGCATTATATAAATCATGCTTTTAATGCTGCTTTGTTAAACTTTCAAGTCATGGTTAAGGCTGGGTTTATGGTTAAAATTTCGATTTTGTCTTAGCCCAGGAAAATGTACTGTGGAATTTGACAGTAGAAACATGAAGTAACCAAATTACCATCAAAATCCATACGAGAACCGTGAACTAATTTACGGTTAGTTCATAGTCAATAAAGTTTACAATTGTACTATGAAATTTGACAGTGTACCCATGAAGCAGCTAAATTACCATAAAAAATCGTAGTAGAACTGTGAGCTTTATGGTCAAGCAGTTTTACTATAAAATCTCACAGTACATTTTCAAAGGAGCGTTAAGTTTATGGTTACCTAACTCCGCTGTTAATAAGACCAACATATTTGGGGGATGCTGGTTTAGCTGGTCACCAGCTGGGGACAACTGAATACTAAAAAATGCTGATCACAAGAAACAGATGCATGTGTATTTAGTATAATGGGAACCATCATGGGAAGCTAATTTGTGGAGTACCAAACCAGCATCCAAAACACGCCATATCTGGCTTTTTTAACATGGTTATATACTGTTTATTATGTTATTCATGTGTTATTATTTTACCCTGAGAAATAAACCTAAAAACACAATTTCTATAAATATTTGTAACAATGCTTTGTTAAGATGTCAGGTTAGAGCTAAGGATTTGGTTTCGGGGCTGAGGTATGTATGTATTCACCGCTAGCCTGTGTCACCATTTAAAACTGTGGACTAAACCGAAAATACTCAAAATAAAACTGATTTAACATTGCTTTGTTTTTAGGTCAGACCTAATATTTAGGTTTTAGGATTAGCATTCTTACATCCCATGTAGCAAATCTGTGCCAAGAGTTACTAAACTGGGATGTTAGTTTAGGTAAGGCTGGATGGAGCTAGAGAGGCATCATCTTGACAGCATTTATGGTGCCACCAAGACCGACTACATTTTTTAAAATAGCGTAGAATATACAATATAGCTAATTTATCTCAATTTAAGATTTAACATTAATGTATATAATAGGGCTGGGCAGAATGGCAGTGTGTACTGGTGCTGGCAGTATTTCTAGATCATTCTGTACTTGCTGTAAACAGACCTTTAAGCTCTTTAAGTATTACTTTTACTCTACATGTTAAAGAGGAGTGATGGTGGGGGAGCGGGATATTTCAGAGGCAAATAATCCTTTAGGAATATCCAAAGATAAGGATTAAACAGGGAGCGACTTCTTTTGTTTGGTCACGGTTTGCTGTTTTAAAATCTGATACCGAGCAGATTAACATTATCTGTAAAGTTTAGCACTTGATGGTTGTAGCCAAGGGGGACGACACTAGCAATCTTTTTTAGCCTCTGAAATGCAATTTGAAGGATATGTAGAGTCATCTGACGTTCAGCCAGATTTGGATGAACCCCTCGCTAAAGTGACTAAACATGGCAAAACATTTTACAGAAGGAACGACATAGCGAATGCCATTGTTTCTTCTATTTCTAACAACATGGCCTCCATGTAGAGAGCTGAAAAGAATTGAAAATCTTTGTTTGTACAATTCGAAGCTGCAAGCAGTTTAGCCGAAGTTGACATCCCTCATTTATATGACAAATATAAGGTAATATTTGATTTGTGCTTCCTTTACTGTTAAATTTGCTTTTTTGATTTTGAGTGTCAATCAATTTACGTTGTTCCATAAGCTGTAGCAGTGACATAGAATTGCGTACGTCGTGATAGCGAATCTTGCCCATATTGCCCACCTCTAGTATATAATGCTAAATGACAGAAACAAAGTACAGGTATGCGTCACATACCGTACATGGGATGTTCTCTGAAACTGTGTGTTGTGCAATGCTGATGTTCAAACAGCAAATCAAATCTATGTATAACAGATAGGGATACGTTCTGACATATCCATCATAAATTGAAATTACGGTAAACCGCAGAGGTTAATATAGATGTTTTAAATCATAGCGTAGCCTACCTCAAACATACACATATTGATCTACAGTTCGACAAAGTAAAAGCTCATAAGAAAGTGATTAGTATCTCATGTAAGCGCTCATTACTCCTGCCACGTCACCTTATTTAGCATGGGAGAGTGCGGGTGGGTACCGTACTGCATACCGCCTGACCGGGAAAAAATATAAATGAAAATTTCAGAATGCAGTTTCTCCTGAATGTGTATTCATGTGTATTATCACTTTTCCATTGTAATGTTGATACCGGACCATTGGAAAATGGGGACTACATGTACATATAAAAGCAGAGCTATATGGAATACTGTAGTGTACCGGTATTGACTAAACAGCTTTACTCTACACACATGCTACTGTTAATACGTTGTGTCTTCCTCAGCTTTACAGGATGAGTCAAAAGCCACAACACACCCTTTTATTTCAGAAACAAAAGAGAACGTGAGATTTCTAAATACCCCCAATGTAATGGGTGAAGGGACCTATCTTTTAGGCTATGTTCGGAACATGGCTGTCATCTTGAAAGCCACCATACTGGATCAAGGCCACGTTTTTCCAATGGGAAGCGATGTAGCATATCAACATCGACAAGAATTGGCTCAAAATTGATTGGAACAATCTGATTTGCAATATCTTGTGTGGTTCAAAAGTTATCAACACAGAAAGGTCAACACTTTTGTTGTTCGTCACAGGTAACTAAAGGTGGAACTGACGATTCTGTCTGGAGAACGTAGCTGCCGTATCATAGCAACAGACTTCAACAACCAACACCCAGAAACACCACCAATTTTACACAACACTGTTGCATCCCCCCATAACCAAATTCTGAGAAAGCAGGACTGTGCTCGTCCGTAGACCACTACCTACAAAGAAATCTCAGCAACGGAGCTTTTTTTTGGAGCTATACGGAAAATTCCGCGAGTCAGCACGCCACGTGTCCTTTGACTTTTGACTCACCCTGTACTGTATTTTGAACAATCACAATTGCCTTGCAATACACACACAGGTCTTGTCTTATCGACGCGATGCCTATAAGGAGCACTCATGACGATGATAACTCCTTTCACCAAAGCATGTTGTTTAATGTCCACACGGCTACATGCATTATTAAGTGCTCATTTCTCTACTTTAATGAAACCTACAGTCTTTGCTGTAACATCTTCCTGTTCAACTCTATTTATGTATCTTATGTATCTGTCGAGGTAATATATGAGTTAGGTATTATAATATCTGCAATACTAAAGATAATAATCTTATTATACAGTAGATGTGCATGTGATCAGATGGCTAAAGGGACGACATGTTGCCCATACCTGTATATGTACTGTAATGAATTTTGATTTATCTGCATCATTCTTTGTCCTCATACAGCTGGACAGATATAACAATACACTCTGATTTGATCACGATTCAATTCTCTTACGATTATCGATTGTACATTGGATAAAAGACATTCCTAGCAACGCAAAACAATGCACATTGTCTTCTATATGTCTTTTAAGGAAAAATAAATTAGTTATTGGAGATTAAATTAGTGAGCTGCGATTACTAGAAATGACTAGAAACAGAGGTTTAAATCTTATCGTTATCTTGAGTAACGGAATGAAAATGTCCTTTTTTATTTCTGAAAAACAACAATTCAAAATAATGTGTACTTTTCTTGTACCAAAATGTTTTTAGAAAACAAAGAAATCAGGAGTCTCACTGAATACAGCATATGTGTGCATGATGTACGGTTAAAAAATGCAATTGCATTAGATCATCGAACTAAGTTAATTAAGAAACACTAATACCCGGGTATCCCGGGTTGTATGTATGTATATTGTATGTATGGATGTATAGACGTAAATTTGAAGTGTTTATGGGCTATATTTTCCATATGCACTGGTATTACAGATATTAGACATAAGATTTTTTAAAAATAAATAATGGACTTGTGAAATTCTTTGCAGTATATGACCCAACCACAGGCTGTCTAAAAGAAATCAGCCCACCAGCATACTGTATGACATTCATATCCAGACTGGACAAAAAATAAGTGATTCATGACAAAAAGTCAATAAAAGTACCTAATAGCATGTACTACCTGCATAAATTACATGTATACTGGGAGTTTTGCCACTGCTGTTAGACCCGTATGACTGGATGCTTTGATACCCCTGCAAATTAAGCTACTTCCCTCAAACTCCGTTCTTTGGCACGCCCAAAATGCAATCACTCATTTTTGGCAACCGTTAACGTCTGCTTTGCGATCCATTTTCCACACATCGAATGAGACATTCACAGCACTGCACCACCTCTTTTCAACCTATGAATCTTGTCCCACACACTTATAGCATTCTCATCCTCGTGCAACGCCGTCTGCAGAAGCCTTAAATTACTACCGCTAGATAGAGGGAGTACATGCCAACTCTACACAGTCATCCTTAAAAACAGTTAATGGCACCAGGAAATGTTTAATTGAAAACATAAGGCCAGTTCTCAGCAGGAGGTAAAACAGCAGCTCTCTTTTCAGCAGGGTAAAGCCCAGTCTTTGCTTCTGAGAAATACTAGGAACTCAGAAAGACTGGTCTACATCTACATCTAGGTGATTCAGAAGTAGCCGACAGACTAAAGAACATCAATATGTATGCCTGATTCCGTCATATTTCACACCTCTGTATACCTCTGAGGCTTTCTTCTTACAGTCCAGACATCAAAACCCCCCCAGATGGTGCACATTTTGACCTCAAGGTCTAAAGAGCAAGAACTTGGTACAAGTGTGTAAAGCCAAAATGTGAAATCTGGGGGTCCTTGAGGACTGAAATAAGAAACGCTGCTATGGAGTCATGAACATGAAGCGAGCACAGAGATACTTTCACATTCACAGCTGAAAGGGTTACCTATACGACGCTTGCATTTTACGTAAGGTTAGTTCCTCCCCCCGGTTGATATGCTTCCCACAGGTGAAAAGAGCTTTGGAGCGACTTCTCAATGTGTTAGTGTTAAATATATTCAGTTCAGGAATGAATACACCTATAATCCAGGCCCTTCTTACAGTCCTCATGATCGGCAACAGTTAAATCGGATGAGTTTATGGAACGCCTGCTTGAAGTCCTCATTGGACATGGTGTAAATAATGGGGTTGATTAGTGAGTTCAGGTAACCGAGCCACGTGAATATGTCAAAGAGCTCTGGGTAGAGAGCGCATGCGGAACAAATAGGCACCAGCAGGGTGTAGATAAAGAATGGCAGCCAGCACACAATGTAAGCACCCAATATAATCCCTAAAGTTTTGGTCGCCTTCCTCTCTCGAGCCGCTGAGATCCTCTTCTTCTCCAGGAGAGCATCAGACATGGTGACTTTCACCTGGCTGTTGGCCGAGCCTGAGGTGGATCCGTCGTACGATGCCAGCTCGGCCGTGCCGTACGTAAGTGATGTGGTGGAGGCCACGGACCCAGGCGAATGTGTGATCAAGTGAGCCGAGGTGAGCCTTTTGCCCTTCTTTTGGGGTGACTGTTTCAAGATTCGCTTCCTTGCCTCGACGTAAATCCTACCATACAGGGCAAGCAGAAGCAGCGTGGGGATGTAGAAGGCGCCGAAGGTGGAGTAGATGGTGTAGAAAATGTGGTCTTGGTTGACGTGGCAGCTGGTGACCTCTTCGTCCACCTTGACCTGCCGCCAAAAGAAGGGGGGCACCGAGATGGAGATGGCTATCACCCAGGCGCCGGCAATCATGGTGGCGGCGCGTCCACGTGTCCGTTTGGCAGAGTATCCCACGGCGTCCGTGATGGCCCAGTATCTGTCTAGTGCGATCACACACAGGTGCAGAATGGACGCCGTGCAGCAGGTTATGTCCGAAGAGAGCCAGAGGTCACATGCCACCTGGCCCAGGGTCCAGGTCTGGGTCACAGTGTAGGCAACGCTCACCGGCATCACCAGAATGGAAACGAGGAGGTCGGTGACAGCTAGAGAGCCAATCAGAAGGTTGGCTGGTGTGTGTAGCTTCTGGGACTGATAGATGGTGGCAATGACGAATGCATTGGACAATGCAGTCGCGCAGGTCAAGAGGGACAAGAAGACAGCCGCGCTCGTTTGCGCCGCAAAGCTCATACTCTTCTCCACCGCCTCGTCCGAGTAATTCGAGTCTGTGGAGTTGGAAAGGTTCAGTAACTCTTCGTACACGACCGCGGTCGGTTTGAAGGAACCGGAGCGCTCCATGGTGCGCCGCTTTTCCTATAGCACCGGCATCGAGCTTTAAAGCCTTGTTATCCTGCGTTTCTTTCTTGTCATCTTGATCGAGTGGAAGTGGAAAAAGCAATACGCCCCAGCATCAATAAACCCCAAACTTCGTGCGTACCTTACTTCCTTCATACACTACACGCGATATTCCAACAGCACTGGTGCGCGCACGAAGCACATCCTATTCTTTTCAAGTAAGTTGCTTTTTATGTTCCATGCGTAAACGGTACGCTTCGTAAGCACCGATCGCACCGTAAAGACTTGCTTTCTTCATGCTGTTCAGCATTAATCCCGGTCAGACGATCAGATCCATAGCTCACAGTGTTTACTGCCCCGCTTTACAAGTTGTACTGAAACTGCCCGCTCCGCGCCCGCTGCTTTATGCGCTCTGTGGCCACGGGAGCGCGCGCTCCGTCAGCGCCCCCAGCGCGCGATCCCTACTCACACACACACACACGCACGCACGCACGCACACACACACACAGACACACACATACAGTATCTCCAGTCTAAAATTGTTATTCACAATCACTAATATACATGCAAACTAATTGTTGCACCTTAAATGTACATTTCTATGTGTGTCTATTTAATCTTAATTACATTTAATTAGTTAAACACTCAATTAATAAAGGGCAGAAAGTGGCTCACAGCAAGAAGGTCCCAGGTTCAATCTCAGGGTGGAACGGCCTGGGTTCTTTCTGTGTGGAGTCAGTATGTCCTTCCCGTGTCTGCGTGGGTTTACTCCGGGTACTCCGGTTTCCTCCCACAGTCCAAAGGCATGTGTGTTCAACAGTGTTTGTGACTGTGCGTGTACCCTACGATGGATTGGCACCCCGTCTAGGGTTGTTCCTGCCCTTGTGCCCAGAGTTGCCGGGTGGGCACCGGCTGGCCCGCAACACTGTGTGGATTAAGTGGAATATAACGAATGAATGAATGAATGAATCAACCAGTGATCTGCAAACTTTGAAAAGGTCAATTTTAAACTGTCTTACCATGCTAATGACTTAAAAAAAAAGCATGATTTCAAACAATACATGTTGTTCTGTGGATAAGGGAAATTATTCAAAACGGCAACCACAAGTTTTCCATCACCATGCACTCTTATATGGTGAATTCTGGTAAATTAATCCATCAGATTAAACTGGCCATTTAAAGTTGGATGGTCTGAACTATTTTTTTCTTTTTGACCAAAAAAGCTAAAGACCTCAAGCGTTCCAGTGGACCCATCTGAGGTTTCTGGACTATAGAAGGCACCAGGGAACCTCTAGACTTTACAATGGTGCCAAGAACTGAACCACAGCTCTGCAACCAACAGCTTTTAGATATGAGCCAGAGGGACTCCGTTGGTAGAGCAGTGGTTTGGACTGCCAGTGGTGACATCATGTGCATATCCTCTACATGGTTTCCCAAATCTCAGTGCTCCTCATGATGAGAACTAATGGTTCAGATCAGCGGATCTGCTTGCATCACATGATTCCGGTTAACACCTTACATCATCGGAAAGGTTGCCAAGCCTGTGCACATCTCATTTTCAATTTAGTTATGATGAATTAAATGAATTAAAATCCACAGCAATATGTCAAAGTTCTGCTTGTTCCCTGCAGTTAAGTTATATTAGCTTTAAAATATTTGACCAGAGGTTTTTTTTGCAACAGTTAAATTACATCAGTTTCCTTGGGCTTTTATAAAGTGAAAGCCCAAGAAGTGATTTTTCGAGACCAAGAGATTTTACACTAGAGGGAATAAGAAATAGCTTATCCACTACAGATAAAGTGGATAAGGTTGAAAAATCTTCGTCCATTCTTTAAAGTTCGAGTTCCTTCATGATTCATGCTTAAATTCATACCTCCCTCCATGGATGGAAGGCCTTTCATTGTTGTAGCCTTCAGTGTCCCAGACCTTGAATTTTCTCCCATGGAGAATGGAATTCTGTTTCAAATCACAGCTCAGCTCCACCTTTTTCATCATTGCTAGAACACTCTTATTTGTCAGTTAGTTCCACTCTGTTTATCTAATCTCTCAATGCACCTTCACCTCATAGCTCTTCCATCCGTTATATAACTTCAGATATGATTATATGATTATTGTGTGTTGTTGCCGTTGCTGTTGTAGAGTGACCTTGAGCTTGAGAGTAGGATCTTTTAAGTGTGTATACTTACTATGGACAAGATTAGAGTTGTTCTGAAAAGAAAAGTAAAGCCAGGCTGATTTGGACAAAGCCCTTTTAATTATTAATATATAGCCGAGGTTTTCAAAGTTAAGCAACAAATGAAAAGGAAGTGTAGTTTAGCTTTAGTTTCCCCACTGCTGACAAACACAAACACGCAACATGAAGACACAAAACATACTGCACTGATAGCAATTCTAGATCAAATGTTTAAACGTGTCCTCTTCACTCCCTCTCAAGACCCTGACTCAGATCTGTGCTACTGTTGATCCCATCGTTTATGTCTTCCGCATTTCCTTAATCTCATCCTCCGCTATTTAAACCCTTTGTTTGAAGCAATCAGGGCAGAGCCACATGGATGGTGTCTAAATAGTAGGTTTATTGGAGGATGCCTAGGAAAACACGTACCTTGAAATTTGACAGTAGAACCATGAAGTTGATTACCATCAAAATCTATAGATAAACTGTGAAATAATTTATGATCAGTTCAAAGTCAACCAAGTTTAGGGTTGTATGTTAGTATGCAATTTGACAGTAGAACCATGATGGCCAAATTACCATCAAAACTTCATAGTAAAACTGTGAAAGTTCATATTAAACCTGTCAAGCAACTTACAGTTTTGCTATGAAATCTCAGTACATTTTTCCTGGGTGGGAGGGCTGGGAAATGTGTTCACAGAAAGGCATAAGTGAGTACAGAACAGGAAAGCAAGCGTTTAAACCCCCTAATGGGCCATTCTGTGTACACTGAAGTTCATGTCTTTACCCCTGTTCTTGCTTACTATGTGCATTCGTTATTGCCAGGCTGGTGTTTTTCATTCTAAAATTCAGTCTTTTTTCTCCAAATTTCCCATTGCCATAATTTCAGATCATTTCTACTTTATAAGGCTGTGACTGGATGTCTGACTAAGGATGGAATTCAAGAATTTGAAAGGAAAACTACCGATTTCCCGATGCCCAGGGCCCTACTAATTCAGGGGACAATGTGCCTAATTTCATTTTTGTGTTTGTTTCCCAAATCACAGATAGATAGATAGTTTTTAAGAAAATTGCCCATTTCATGGCAGTCATTAAAAAAATGCAAGGAAAGCTACAATACATCCCATACTGTACCTTAATGGTTGAATGTGAGCCTAGAACATCCAATCCATCTCTGCAGTGTTTATAAGATGAGTTTTACTCTCCAGGTGATGTTATGCCGAATTCGACACCCCTGCCGCCGGATGCATCCCCTGTTGCGCTGACTAGAGGTAATCCGGCTTTACTTTACTTGACTAGAGGAACTTGCATTTGATGGCAGTGGTGTCGATTTCAGCACAACAGCGGTTTACCTCTGTTTCCGAGTACATGACATGGGATGCCAAGGCACAGCACCAGTTTGCCTCATTGTGCCGAGTAAACAATGAAATTAAGGCACTCAAATGCAACACGAATGACCAGTGTAAAATAATTCAGCTCATTTTAAGGCAAAGTGAGTCTGTTCCACAGGTAAAGATTCATTTCGTGGTTCATGACGTGATTTTCATGACCGTGAGTCCTGCATTAGCAATAAATAATCACCAACTTATTATTGCAAATGTGCATGTGACTGAGTGGCACAGTGGCTCATGTGGTTAGTACAGTCGTCTCACAGCTGTGTGTTGATGCAACACGTTCTGTCATGAATATACCCACTGATGCTAATATGACATTACACAAAACTGATAAACAACAAACTACTTGTGCATATTGAAAGCTATGGGATTGCAGGACAATGAGGCATTTGTCATTCATATATTTTTGCATTGTTCTCGCAGCTCCTGTGACTACGAGTTAAAAGACAGCTGTTGAACACAGCAAGTGAAGTCAGAGAGGAAGTGATTGGGAACACTGTTTGAGCTTGCAACAAGAAGGGTGAGTGGTGTGGTTAAAGAGTTCTGCCATACACTGGTGTTCCACCGAGGGAGTGCTTTTCTACATCCAATGAATTCCAGGCTAGGGTTTGGAAATCTGCGAATGACCTAGACCAGGGTAAGTGGGGTCAAAATTTGTTTGATTGTCCTTATTTGCAAGTGGATACACTGCTTGCCGTGTGTGTTGTGTTTTCATACACTTTCTCTGCGTGCTTACAGGATGTTGCCAAGTGCCAAATGCTCGATCCATAATTGGACCCCAACGTCGCTGCCACAAAGGATAATCAAGGTCCAATTACAAATTCAAATCATCGTTCACTTTCTCTCGCTCTCTTTCTCTCTCTCTTGTGAATGACGTCTCATTACAACAAACGTATGACTGTAGTGGAGGAGGATCAGTTTCAATAATCGTTCAAGTTAATCACTGGTATTTAATCGTCACATTAATCACAGCCATATGCAGATTTTTATTCCTGTGAGACAAAATGTCATGAGTTAAGGAGATGAAGGCAGCTGGTAGCTGGTCTGGTCTAAAATCTGTACTGGCCAACAAAGCAATGTAACACATTTATATCATTCAATTCAATTCAATTCAATTCATTTTTATTTATATAGCGCTTTTTACAACATAACATTGTCTCAAAGCAGCTTTACAGTAATACATTATCAAAAGGCTAATACCAAGTTGAGCAAACCTAGGGTGACAGTGGCGAGGAAAAACTCCCTAAAATGGCAGGAAGAAACCTTGGGAGGACCAAGACATATCATCTCTCTTTTACAGCAGTGGGTCACATAAAACTCAGCTTTCAGCGTGTATGGGTCCAATATCATATAGAACTATTACTATTAATAATAATAACTATTATTATTTGTTTTGGTTGTTGCTGTTTGTATAAGAAAAAGCCATGGTATGGACCCCTGATAATGACGGACTTAGGAGAATAATGGACCATTGAAAGAGCTGAGGTAAACCTGACTAAAATGGACCTGACATAATGATGGGAATGATTAAAATAGAACACTATTTGACAATAATGGACATACAACATCATCTAAGCATAATCACCACTGGCCAACACCTACAATGATGGATTCAGTATAACACACATGGAAATAAATGCAAGGCACCACAGAATGATAAACTCAGGCCAACAATAGTAATCCTAATAGCAATGTCCTCGGATCAGTATAAACAAGGATGGACTAATGACACCACCCAGAGATAATGGACTCGGGAAATGATATAATGATGCATTCAGGACACCACATTGATGGATTCCGGACAACACTTGACAAAAATTAATTCAAGACAACACGCAAAGGATGAACTGAGAGAGACAGCTTATAATGATGGACTGAGCATGACTTAGATCATAATAGACTAAGGACAACACCTGATAATGATGGAATCAGGACAATATTTGTGATTGATGTATACTCATTGACAAATGAGAATTGCACCCAGATAGAAATGTCAGATTGCTGTAAAACTCAGCATGAAATAATATCTCAGGCAGATATGTACATGGTTTATTGTGGCCAAGGGTGTTGTCACAATAGTAAAAGTGCTTTCCCCATTGTCCCCACTAGATTTCCTTAGTCTGTCCAATTGCCAGATTTATCACCAATGAGGCAACCTACGAGTGTGCAGTGACCACAGGACCTGCTGCAAGGTTTGTGGGAAAATGTGAAACACGATACCATATGGAACTTATATTACCCTCCATGCCCAACCAATATATCATCTTGTATCCAGACTAGAGCATCCATTCAACTGTACACTTTTCCTCTACAATTACCTATAGTATATCATCATTCCATTCACACATGTAAAGTTGCATTCAATTCCAGAAACTCCTTTTTGGTGAGGTTTTGTTTTATGAAAAAGGTGTATTTATTATCACCTGAGGATGATGGCCGTTGGGCAACACATAAAAGGACTGAGGGCAGCAAAACACTGTAATAAATTTAAGACACATTTGGAAAAATTGGACATGCAGTGATGGATTTAGGATCTCACCTTTGGATGATGACCTCTGGGCAACACATAAAAGTGTGACTTCAAGACTGATGATAAACTGAAGATGGCCTCGGGGATTTAGAGCACCACATGATGAAGACTTGGGACAACACATGATGACAGACAGAGGAAAAGAACTGAAGATGGGGGATTTAGCACAACATCTGGCAATAATGAACTCTGGGCAACAAAAGAATGAAAATGGACAATGTCTACGATGATAGGCTTTATGCCAGCATTATGCCTAATCAAAACAGGACCAGTGAAAGTATGTCTGTGATGAGTGCAGCCTAGTGAAAAGACAGATGTAATTCCATGCAGGTGTACGAGGAAAGAACATGAAATCAGCATCAAAAGGTGCACTTAAGGGCTTCATTGTTATAGTCCACAGTGAAGGTTAGTACACAGATAGACAAGGTTATTACTGATACAAGAGTAATAATTTAAGGAAGCCAGCCAACCTAATCTAATTTTAAAATGTGGAAGAAATCACGACCTACAAGCCCTACCTAATGTGCAACCATGCCACTTTAGAACAAAACACTAAAAGTAATTACAGTTACGGCTAATTACATTTATGGTTTCGGGCTAACTATGCATTGTACCCAAATTTTATTGCAACCACATAGTGTTTCCTTTTAAAGGAATTCATCTCTGAAATGCTTAATTATACAAGTGTATCCAGAAATGTAAGCATACAATAATGTATGCTTTGCGAAAATGTTTATGAACTACCCTAACTGATTTATTTAGAATAAGGTCTGGAGTAATACATTTTTAGCTCAGTTGACTGAAATATATTACAATATTTTACAATTGTTTTGTATCTTAAATCTGCAATTTGGAAAAAAGTTCATTTTATTTCTCAAGCTAACATTTACAACCCTGGAGTTAAGTTGTGTGGTTAAATGTTAAGGCCTTGCTCAAGCACCCAACGGTGTTTACACCCCCAACCTGCTGATGAATGGTCTGATACCTTAAGTGCTAAGCCATTATTGTCACTACTTTAATGATTAAAACAATATTGTCCACGATTTGTCCAGTTACGGACAGTATATTTTATCAGCTCTTAGTACCTGCTGGTAAAGTCCAGCTCCTAAAACAGAGGCATGGTGATTTTTGGAACACCAGGGGTGATAAGAGCAGGAGCCCCTGTTAATTAAATATGATCCACTTACATTCTACTTGGCATCAATACTTAATCATAGCGATATTAAACGGTTTAATCACTTTAGGCTGTTACCTAATACAAGCGAAGGGGGCTGCTACAAGCATGTATAATCTAATTTCAATATAATTTTCATGAAATTTATGGAAGGACGATCTTCAGATGACTTTCTCCTGTCAGCTTCACAATTAGTTTTTCCTCAGTAACCTTTTTCATAATCATATGACCGTTATGAGCTGACCATGAGTCAGCTTTGTTCCTTTAGCTCTTTTTCAAGCATTATTAGCATTAGTCTTTAGGAAAAGGTTTGGTCAGATTTGGTCAACACTGTCGGATGATATTTTAAATGAAAACATGTTAAATCCACCTTAGCAGGGAGCAAAATTTGTCAAAATATTTCTGCCAGCTTTCATACATAAGTATTGGAAAAAGGAAACATCTTGAGTCTCTAATTGTCTAATTTGTTAATATATGAGCTGCAGATGTTGTATTCCTTTTCATTTTCGAAAAATCAACAAACATTATTTAACCAAAAAAATTAGTCACAATTTATCACAATTATTTATCTCTCCTATATATATAATAATTTATATCCCTATATTTATCGCTTTCTATCAAGGATGCGCTCAAGGGACCCTAACATGAGGGCAAGAGTGAACCCAGACTAGTGAGGAATCAGAACAAACCAACGAGCTCATGCCTATGACAGCAGATTAAAGACACAAAAAAGCTACATCTCGGGGGAGAGCTGAAAAGCTGAAAGAAAAAAGAAGAAACAAGAGTCAAGCCACAGGCTAGGAGAGCAAGTTAAAAAGAGTGAAGAAAAAGTGAAGCAACAATCAAAATGACTACCGCAGAAAGTACCACAAAGCCCACCAGCCGAGTTTAAAGGCTGAGACAAGTCGCTGTGGACAGAGGAACATATGGTTCAATATCACAAGTGTCAAGCTGTAAGGTCCAAATAATATTATGGAAGGAATTAGAGTGCACAGACAAAACAAGACCTATACATAACCCAAAATTCAAAGCACAACTCACAGACCACACCTTGCCAGAGGCTGTTCATGAACAAGAGGGGTTTAGCCTCTGACCCATCAATAACTACATTTTCTCTTTTCTCTCAGAGTTGATGTTCTGGTGCTGGTTCCGGCACCACGTGCTTGGATGTTCTTCTGGCTCGGCGTCGCTCTGATGGTCTCCAACAGCGGAGGCAGGTCCTATCAGAGTGCAATAACTCCCTCCATTAGGAGACATATGCCTCCAAGGACTCATTTTATAATCTATTATATTTTACCCAAATTTTGCTGTAATTTAATATCCTTTTAGTATTTATTTAATTAACATCTAGGCCGCCCATGGAGGACGGGTCCCCTGTTGAGTGTTAGTCCTCACAAGGTTACTTCCTACCATTTTAGGGAGTTTTTCCTTTCCACTGTCGTCCTGGGCTTGCTCAACTTGGGATTGGCCTTTTTAGATAATGTATAACTGTAAAGCTGCTTTGAGACAATGTTACGTTGTAAAAAGTGCTATATAAATAAAATTGAATTGAGATGAATTTAGCATTGGGAACCAGTTATTTGCCGACTGAGTCCCTCTGGTTCATATCCCATTTCTGATAAGGTGAGGTATTTTGAATACTGAGTGACTTGTGAATAATGAGTGAGTTTATGGTACTTATGCCAAGTCCAGGTGGTTACTGACACCAAAAGATCAGTTGTGGGTCTCCTGGCACCAAAATGCATGTCCAGTGTTGGTCAGCTACTACCAAAGGTTCAGTGTTCTTTTTCAGTTTGTGTTTTCCCGCTTCAGTGCGCCTTGGGATTTGGGCTGGGTTGAACATGTCAGGTGACACAAACCAGGGTGCCCCCACTAAAACAGTTTGCTAAGCATGCAGCTCAGTGCCACAACGTCTGTAGACTTGAATGTAATTTGCCTAAACAGAGCTAAAAAATAAAATTATTAAAATTAGTTTTTTTTTCCAAAAACGCTTGAAAAAAGATAGTAATTCAATTATACACTAGTTATATCAAATCAGTTATATCATGAATTTTGAAATTACTTTTGAAAGCTATATGTGTCACTCCTGACTGAATTTGGATCACAACAATACTGTTTATCATCAAGACCATAGTTCTTTGCATAAATTTAATTACTGGCTCAAACCTAGTGGGGCAAGACTTGACTGTCCTGCAGAACTCTGACCTAAACCTCTTTTGGGATTGATTGAATTGAATTGTTCTTGCCCAAAATTTTACTAAGGGTGTGTTCACACTTTACAGGTTTGGTTTGAATTAAAATGAACCCTGGTGTGATTGCTACAGGAGAGCTTCTATTGAACAAGTGTGAATGCTGCCCTATGAACTTTGGTTTGTACCTGACAAGCGGGATGCAATAAATAGGTGGATCTCGGTCCACTTCCACTACATGACCAGAAGTTTATGGACTCCACCACTAATTAGCGATATCTGGTTAATAATATAAGGTTTGGAATCTATCCTGGTCACAAACATTAGGGAATATTTAAAAATGATATCCCAAAAATTTTCATGAGCAGTGTATATAGACAAATTGTGGAAGTAGAATGCATCGTACCGAACACCTCAGTAATTTAAAAAATGACAATTTGATTAACACACCATTGACCAACAAGTCAGATAATCAAGTTTCTGCCATGGTCTTTTAAAACAGAGTCCATAAAGAAATGACTTAGAAACTCAGATAAAGAACATGTACAGAGGTCAAACCATAGCTCCATCACACACGTTTCAGATGAAATACAAAGCCAAATCTGAATCAAGGTTTATTATCCAAAAGCAGTCCCAAAGAAAACAGTGGTATCCTCTGTGGCACTCTTAAGGATCCTTTACTCCGTAAAAGCCCAGCCATCCTACTTAAACTAAATGTTGTTGTAGGAGCAAAGAGGGACAAAACTGCATACTAACACTCAGATGTGTGTCCACAAACTTTTGAAAAGATAGTGTAACTGACATGAGTAGGGCTTAGTTAGAAAAGGGACCATGCTGGAATTCAGAAGACATATATTTCAATGAATACAAGAGATATTAGAAAAAAAACACAGTTTGGAGTCTGCAAAATTTTGTGAACTTTTCCAATGATCCATGTTTTGTCTCTGAAAATAACTGGTTCACGTTATACTTATCTTCATTAAGAATATCAACAAAACATGTAATTTAGTCAGGAACACCCAAACTTTTGGATGTTTTTGTCTTATATGGCGTTCACATCATTTGTATAGGCCTAGTTATATGAGTATATGCACAATATTAACCATGAGTCTGTGTTTGACAATTTTAATAACGAGTCTAATGAGTTGTAAAAGACTAATTTAAAAGCATATCACTGTCTAAATATTAAAAATGTGGCAAACTTAAGACGATTACTTTGTGCAACACTAATAAGCTAAATTGTCAGGCGCATGCGTAGTATTTAGTTCAGTAGTATGCGATACAACGCTGCCTCGTGACAATGTGATTCGCGCGCCCTGTGGTCACGCGACGAGCTGGCGCCTCCATCAGGCAACCTCACCGTCGCAACAGCTTTATACTTGTATTAAGAGCATAAATGGCTAAAAAGCGAGCAAGACTCAAATAATGTTTCTTTTTACGCCTCACGAAAGTCAAGAGTTCGGATTTTGAATCAGACCAAGATCAAAAAATGTCGAATTATCGGCAAGAAGGTAACTGTGATTAGCAAAGAGGCTGCGTCCCAAATAGCATATAATTTACTACATAGTGTGCGTACGTAGTGATGATATACTATTGGCATAAGTGTCCAGATTTTACACTATCCATTACAGTTTGGAACACAGCTAGAGTGTTTTTTTTAATTAGTCGCGTATTTGGATTCATTCGATATAAACATAAACAGGGCAGTTTTCCACGATTACACGCGGACATAATATTTTCTGTTTTATTTATAGATGTTGTATGTATTGTATAAACACTTGTTTATAGTATGTGTATTTACTCAATTTCAGATTAGTGAATTGACTCGCAAAATGTAGTCTTAACACTGTATAGACACTACAAGCACATGTAATCTTATACTGCTTTACAGAAATTGCATTTTGATACAGTTTGTTTTTGTGTAATTTTGATACAGATTTTTTTTTATCGTAATAAATGGGCAGACCCCAGTTCTTTGTATAACTTAAAATTCTGGCCAAAACGCAGCAGGCCACGACATGACTGCCCTTCAGAGCTCAGACCTCGACCTCATTAAGCACCTTTGGGATAAATTTAAACTGCACAGCCTTCTTGGTCAAACGGTTTGGCTTGAATTAAAATGAAGCCTGGTGTGATTGCGCAGGTAGTATGGTTCTGTTGAACTAGTGTGAACGCTGCCATTACTGACGAGATGGATGCAGTGAATTGGTGACTCTCGGTCGACTTCCAAATAAACCCTAGTGCAGTTTGATAGATGTATGAATGCAGCATGAACCACAGACACATATACAAGGCAAACACAAGTCCATACATGTAACATTCATTCATTATCTTCCGCTTAATCCACGCGGGGTTACGAGCCAGCCGGTGCACATAGTCACACATTAAGGGCCACCTTTAGAGACGTCAATTAACTTAACATGCATGTCTTTGGACTGTGTGAGGAAACCGGAGTAAACCCACACAGACATGGGGAGGACCCAGGCCACTTCACCCTGGGATTGAACCAATGATCTTCTTGCTTAGCAACGTCTATTTCAAATTTAAAGAAAGTGATTTTGCCTCCTACTGTGTTCTTTTGTCATTAGCAGCACACTCCCAAGGTGAGTCTGGTGTCTGATAAGAACCTGACGGCCACTTTTAGGCCACCCTAGGAGAAGGAGTCTTGGTCCTCCCAAGGTTTCTTGCTGCCCACCGAGCCATCTACATGTATTTAAAAGTGTTGATTTCATTAACTAGATCGAAAAATTCACATTCAATATCAATCAGTGATCCCCAGCTCTTAGTATTGCTTGCCAATATGATCCAATAACCCTATGACGTTTCTCTTCGTAGCGTGGTTCTCCAGAAGAGCTAAACTTGCCGTAGCACTCGCCATTATAAAAAGCAAGCCAGAAGGTAAAAATGGACGACAGCATGCGGAGGATCTGGCTTCTAAAGTCAGACAGCAGGAGGAAGACTGGAAAGCAAAAACAGAAGTTCTGAGAGGAGAAGTTCTAGGACTCAGACAAGAACTGCTGCTTGCTAAACTTCTGTTGAAGAGAAGGAATGATGGCGAGCCTTCCCAGGGTGAGTGGTATTCATGTGCATCCATCCCATGCCTTAGGTTCATGTACCTTGGGTAGATGAGTAAATAAGGTAAATCTTTTTAATGGTGGATTAATGTAATGGGCACCTGTGTAAAACCAGAAGGGAGACGCCACTGTTTACCAGCTTCTTAAGTCTGATTGTTGGTGTGGCACTAAACAGGGTACAACAGCAGGGAACGCTGTTGAATTTACAACTGCATAAATGGCTGATGCCTCATTACTTTGATGGTGAATCATTTTCCAGGGATGCTAGAATATAAAGTGCCCACAATGATAGTGGGTTTTAAAGACGGTGTTTGCACTTGCCACTTTACACCGGCCTAGAAATTGTCCAGGCACAACTGTAGCTCGTCTTTGTTCATGAATAATATGTTAATCCTTGTGAAAGTCTGTAATTGATGTCAGTTTCCGATCTAAGGACATTGTGGGCTGTGCCGTTCGCATTGTCTTGTCACTATCACGACAGTGAGAATATACTGAGAATGATCACAAAAGTGTAATTACAAAAGTGCTGATCCTGTGGTGCTTTCTATGCCGTGCTTTATAATGAATAATCCTTTTGATCGGCGAAGCACTTTAAAACTTTCCTAAAAGAAACTGGTACTCAGTGTAATGACACCTAAATTGGTGTGATATTTTCTCTCATGGATTTTCCTCTTAACACCCAGGCTGCAACATTCTGGAGTTACAATAGCTAAATCAGGAGAAAACAAAGACTTCTCAAAGAATAGCGCGGACTAAAAGCAAAGCTTTTACTGTGCAGAATTAAGATTACGATATGGTATCACTTCCTCTGCCTGTTTGATCAAAACATGTTTACGCATGATCTTTAGAAAAATTGCGCTGGTCACGTCAGATGTGATGTAACTGCTTGAATAGAATGTCAGCCTCTTCTCTTATTTCCCATGGTTTATTGAATGCTGTCTATTCCGTTAAAGCTCTGGTGGTAAAAAACCTGAGCCTGTGCCTCTCAAATGTAGCATTTCATATTTATAATGTTAGTTCAATTTAAGTAAGTAAGTAAGTAAGTAAGTAAGTAAATGGCTTTGGCCATGAAACAGATGCATTGCTGGTTGATTTCAAGTAAGTCTGTGATGCCATGTATAAACCACGAACACCCCACCACCACCACCGCCACCACCAGCCCCACAATATCACCATTCCTAACAAATTTAAAGTCAAGTTTATTTATATAGCGCTTTTTACAATAGAGCATTTTCTCAAAGCTGCTTCACAATATTCTATTTTCTTAATCGGCCAATCCCGAATTGAGCAATCCTAAGGCGACAATGGAAAGGAAAAAGTCCCTAAATGTAGAAGGCAGAAACCTTGGGAGGACCAAGACTCAAAAAGAGGCCCATCCTCCTAGCGTGGCCTAGATGTTAACAGTGGCCATCAGGTTCTTTTCAGACACAAGATTCACCATGGGAGGTTGCGACCGATGGAAAAAAGTATCACTTATCTGTTCTTAAATTTGAAACAGACACTGGTAAATCTGTCACTTTTTTATCATTAAACAGGCTTACAAAAGTTATCCAAAAGCATGCCTTAGATATTCTGAGCCTAACTGATTCATTTTGTATCACATTTTTGTAGAGTTGAGTTAAGTGTGCATTATGGCAGGCTGTTATCAAGAGCTCTCCTGAAATTTACCGGTAGGAAGTACATTAGATTGGAGTCATCCCATACATCAATCAGGCACAGATATTTTAGTGACACTGACACAACCTGTCATGTTTCCATTTAAAATGCAGTCCTAAAAAATGAAGTAAAAAAATAGACTCTAGACCTGAGGACCTCATTTGGCAGAAGATTGGTTTCAGGGTGGATCCTTTTTGGTTGTATCCCCCCTCTGGCTAGGTGAGGTTCACCACTTGGGTTTAGTCATGCAGGGCTATGGCATTTGGATGGGATTGTTGAGATTTCTTGGTAACTGCTGGTCAGGACTTAAGCACTGCCCCAAGTACTCGCCTTTACACCTTGCCTGGTATCAAAGTGAACGCTGCATGTAAAGAGCACAAAAATGTCAAAACAATTAGCACCAATTATTAAACTCGGTTTTCTCTGTTAGCTCAAACTGTAATGACATATTAGTGCAGTGCTGATTGCCCAGTATCACTGTCAGCTGCACACACAGACTGAGTGGTGTTGTTTTGGTTTTGATACATTAAAAACCCAGTGTCAAAGCAAAACCAAAACATTAATCAGGCAAAACACGACTCATCATAATTAGTCAGTTATTGCGGAAGATGAATAACACAGCAGTGAATGGTCCAGTGATTAAGCTCAAGCAGAGTCTGCATAATTATTAAAATGCATTTTACATAGTACATCTTCAATATGCGTATCATCACATTCTTTGACCCCAGGTAATTTGTTACAAAATAACAGAATGTCGAAGACAATGACATTGAGAGACAAAAATATTGTGTTTGAAAAAGTTGAACTGTCAATCACAGGGCTGATAATCCTCCTCCCTCAGCCAATTGTAAATGCCTTATACAGTTCTGGCCAACCTTTGATATTAATAATTTTGCTATTCATGCAACAGTCATGAATCTTCCATAAATGTGGTGGAAAGACAAAAATTGACGAGAGAACCATATGACATTTGATTAAAAATGTGACATAGAAACCACAACAAAGAACTTCAGGCTTCAATCCGTCCCATAAGCTCCACGTTAAACAAAACAAGACTCTATGGGCAATAAAAATAAACTAAAACAAAGGTTTCATTTTGAAATATCCTCTGTTTTTTTGTAAGCATTGCATTTATCTATATATAGTAAGGACGCTCTGATCATGTTTTATGATGCCGATGCCGATACCGATCACCCATGAGTGTCGATCACTGCCGATCATCAATACCCATCACATACCGGGTGCCTTCTTTTTATTCTCTGCTATGAACTTTGAAAACTACCCATACTCCGCCAAGTGTTTGTTCGTTAGATTACATATTAAATTAGTTGTGTTGAAACACCATGAGGTTTTTTCATTGCATTCAAATTTTACATCACTCTCACAGACCACGTAAAAGTTCCACACGACAGACATGTAAAGGAAAAGGGGCGGGGACACAGCACTGCATACAGGGCCTCTGCTGGCTCCAAAGTACAGGTGATCGGTTTTTGTGATCGCCAATTTGTCATGAAAATCAGATGGTAATGATCGGTGGCCAATTGATCGGAACACAGCAAAAAATTATATATATATAGCAGTATCCAGTAGTTTGATTGTGTAATTTCTACATTCCTGCAGGCAACGAAATAGTGAAGGTGCTGTCCCAGCTTTCAGAACCTGACTCGGGCTGTGGTACGAGCAGCAACACACAGACACCATCCCAAACCACTGATCTGGTGCATGTAGTCTTCCCTTCCTCTGTCCCTCCATCCTCCAGCCGTCCCACTCAGTTCATCTTCAAGAGAGATTTACAAGAGCACGCTCTATCCAAGCACATGCACTTCCTGCAGAACCTGAGTGCACTGCGTGGGGCAGGGAAGAACATGGTGACAGACGGAGGAGATGCGGTTGTACAGGACTCAGCTCTGCACATGATCGAGTATGTGGTGGAGGCATACAGAGAAGCTGAAGGACAATTAGGAGGTCTATCTCAGCCAGATCTCATCCTACAGGCTTCAAGTCTGGCAGCACAGGCACTGGAGACCGGAGGAGGCCAGCATAAACTTCCAGTGAAGTGTATGGAGAAAGCAGAAGAGCTGCTGAAGGAGCTTCTCGAGTTGCTGGTCAGCAAAAGCCAGCATAGTAAGGTAGGTGATGTACTTTATCTTCATGTACTCTATATACACCAGTCAGCTATAACATGAAAAGCATTATATAACATTGACAATTCAATGATCAAGTCAGTGTTTCCAATGCTAAAAAAAACTTGGACCCTGGTTTTCATGTGGATGCTATTTTGGCCTTTTCCTGTAGGGGAATTCACCCTGCCACCCTGCAGATATTGTTCAGGAATGGTTGAGGAACATGACAAATTAGGTGTTGAGTTTATCTTCAGTTTCCCCCAAATTCCCCAGTATTGTGGTATGTGCTAGACAAATAAGTCTGGTCCATGAAGGTCCCACTACTGTTTGTGGTCACACTACTGTTTCCTGCTCAAATTACATATATAGTACCACAAGGTGTAAAGGTATTTGGGACAGATCAGACCTCTGTCCATGTATTAGAATAGAATAGAATAGATTTATTGTCGCTGAGAAAACAATGTTATAAACAGAGTTAAAACGGTGACGTATGGTTTGCATAATTATTGTTTTATAAGGCAGAAAGGTATTTGGAAGGGTATCAAGTGCAGGGTTTCCTCCGTAAGATTGACAAGAGAAAAGAGAAAAGATAATCATCTCAGCAGCAAGTTAGAATCTGTCCGGGCTGGTGATTTGTCCTCTTCAGTCTTCACGCAACATCATACTGACTCCTGGTTTTCCATTCTGTCTGCTCCTTGAATAGATGTGATTGGTTTAGTTAAAATAGCTTAATATAATTTTTACAGAGGTTTCTTCGTAAGTCTGTAACTTATCCTTTTGTATCCTTGGAGATCTGATTGGGGGAAAAACTGTTTAATACGATATCTTTCCTATCATGTATATGCTTTTACTACAATTTGGACGACATGCCATAAACAGAGACGTGTCACGTGAGCAATAGCTGGAATTCGAGTTAAAACCGCTAGCTAGCAGGGTGGTCATCGTCAGCTGTGTGGAGTTATTTTAAGCTCAAGGATGATAGAAGCAATACAGCAGTGTACAGTGTGTTGTGTTTTCAGACTTTTTTGTGAGCCTTCATGCTCACATCCCTGTGAGGGTTGATGGTTGTAATGATTGCACTGACCTGAGAGCAAATGCCCTTCACTGTAAATCACAGCGAATAACATCTTTGCCTAGGGTTGTGTTTGTCTTCTTTAGAGAAGAAAGATGCACGTGTCATTATGTCATCAGTGATTGAGAGTTGAAAGGAACATTCAGAGCGCTTTTACTATACCATTACATTACATTTGGCAGACGCTTTTGTCCAAAGCGACTTACAATAGTTAAGTACAAAAATAATAAGTTAAAGGTAAAACATTATCGCAGCTTTATTTAAGATAAATGAGGTACAAATGTATATATAAAATATTTCAACAATTAATGAATGCAGCCACAATGTATTTGTAAAAGAAACACAACTACTGTTTTTTCACAATTTTTTCTGCCAACATTATTTAAGCAGGTTTTATTTAGAAATGTAATTTCTACTGTGATGTCAGGTAATGCGATTGGTGCGAACTGGTGGCGTATTAGACCTTCCCAGGCCTTGGAACTGAAGTTGTTAAACAGTGCAGATGAGTGATTTTGGCTGTATACCAAACCACACTACATGTCCTTAAAAGTATGCAGTCAAACCATGCCTGGAGTACTAACTTACTTATTGTAAGTGTTTGCTTTAAGCAGAACTGGGTTTGAGTTAGTTCCATCCTAATAAAGCAGAGTTCCCAGCTGACCTATTTTCTGAGACTTTGGGTCAGGGATAAGACGAGCATTTTCTCTTGTATTGCTGATGTCTGTCAGTGAAGGCTAGAATAGCCAAGAAGGTGCTGCAAGCCAGGATGAGGGTTGATGCAGCAGCCGTTGTGCCCTGGCACACTAATTAGCCCGCAAATCATGTTCTCTTAGGATTCTGTTCTGTTCTCCAATAATCATATAAATCTCAAAAATCAGCTTGTGTTGTGATTGAGTTATGGCAGCAGTGAGAGAGAGGGGGGGTGGAGTGGGAAGCACACATGCGGCACGGCTCAGTGCTTGCAATACGGTCGTGCACTCCTGTGCTAAATCCTTACCTGGGTCCGTGGTACAGTTATGTGCTTAGTTTTCTTGCTTTCTTGCTCATAAAAATTTCAAAACGAAATATCCCCTGTTTATTATTATCCCCTCTTATAATATTGTGAGCAGTTTAGTTTCAGAGTGAGCGGAGTTCAAGCCCTTGTTTTTAAAGCTCCATTTGTTGAGCCCTTCCAGCCCAACCTTGCATTAGCCTTTTACCAGGCAAAATAGTTTCTTCTCAGATGCACCCAAATTTGGCATCAAACATTCATGGGTGAATATCAAAAATGGCCAGATAAACAAAACAAAATGTGTAAATGTGAAGGGTCATCGTCATTAGGCACACAGAAAAAAAATCTGTATTCTGTTTAGAAGCAACATCATAATTATGTAATGAATAGCCAGCAATCCAGAAACCGTGCCTAAAGCTTAGAATGATTGTTGGATGACAAAAAAAACTTTTAGCAGACTACCTCATCCAGAACAATTTACAAACGAGCAGTTGAGGGTCCAGTACTGGCATCTTAACAGAGCTGTAACCAAACCTTACAATTCTTTGCCTACCTACAACCTAGACTAATGACTTGGACATTGAGCCGCAACTGCCCTGTATATTTTGACCCAGCTGTGTTATTTATGCTGAGAGCAGTGCATTGGTCAATTCTTACAGAGAGCATAGAAATGTTGTGTGCTACATGGCTGATACATGTCCAATTCTCATAACTATTGGATTTGGATCTTTCAGCCACACCCACTAATAGTATTCAAATACCATTAAGACGACGGTTACCATTGATAAACACTGGCAGTAGAACAGGTCGCTTTGACTTTGAGCTCATTAACTTTCAGCATGGTGCTGTCATAGGTTGCCCTCTTTTCAACAAGCCAATTTGTCAAATTTATACCCTGCTAGACCTGAGCCGTCAACTCTAAGTGGTAGGGCACACAAGATCACAGAACTTCGCCATTTGGCACTCTGACAGGAGCATTTAGAGTTTGGCACATACCAGGAGAAAGTGACAGTTTGCTGTCTTAGTGGCAGCTGTTAGGCTTGGTTGAGGAGAAAAAAGTGAAAAAACAGTGGGGAAAGCTGTTTAGTTTAAGCCAGAACGGTTTGATTTCAGCGTATTTAAATCAGGTTTAAGATTGCAAATGGGTTCTGCCCTGCTATTCTGACTAGTAAGTATCTGATTTTTCTACACATGCTCCCTCAGCTCATAACAGTATTTTTGTACGGCCACCTACACCCTCCAGCTGTTATGTATACTGTACATTACATGGCTTATTTACTCAATTCTTTTTTTTTTTTTTACATCAGCATTCAGTTTCACGACTTGGGTTAGTCAGATTCTAAAAAGCAACACTGAATGCTGTTTATTTATTTATTTTTTTTAATGCATATTTTCTTACTGGAATCTACAATCCGTTTCCTTAGTTTATTTATTCATTTATTTATTTTACATTTAACCCTTGTATCCTTATCCGGGATCTTTATGGTTCTTGCACCTATTCCTAGAGGACACAGGGCCAGTTAGGGTCACTGCTGCAGCTCTGGGAGATAATCCCTCAGCTGGCCTCTCCTCCCTCACACATAGCCAATCGTGCCTGCTTGTGATGTGATGCTTGACTCGGTGAAAGACACCCATGGGACATGAATATAGGTACCTGCTGTTGGGCTGTTGGAGACTGTTGTGTCACTCTAGCGCTTAAATTATTATTATTGTAACATAATAATAATTATAACAACAAGAATAACAACAACAACAATAATGATAATAGCAAAAACAATAAGAACAATGATAATAATATTGAATATTATTATTATTGTTATTATTATTTAACTAGTTGGATTACAGAAAAGTTTAAGCTGGCACTTATGACCGATGTTACACTTGTAGTGTAAACAGACTGCATTTGGAATTTTAAACTGGATATTATAGTGGGATTGTGGTGTGATATGACACTGTGGTGGCCTAGTGGTTAAGGTACTATACCATGGGCCAGAAGGGTCCAGGATTCAAGTCCCATGCTACCACTGTTGGGTCCTTGAGCAAGGCCAATAACTCACAATTACTTAAAATTATACCAGTTTGTACCAGTTAGTAAGTCGCTCTGGAGTCAAATGTATTATTTTCTCATTGAACTAATTGAGCAAATGTTTGAGTTGCAATATTATTTGCCAGTTTTAATGCCTTCTCTATTGTTACATCTTGGCAAATTTTATTAATTACCTTTCAAAAGAAAGGTCTGACAGCTTACCTCGTTCATTGTGATGGTTAATCCTGTTTCACTGTGCACAACGGATCAACCAGTGATTCAGTACTGAACACAGAGTCATACATCACCCTTTGCTGTCAGGAAACATGAGCACTACATGCTTTTGATGCACGGCAATGTGTCTGAACTGGCTGAATCGGACTGATTTCAGAGGGTGTGACTGTCTGGACTATATTATTTGAGAGAATTCACAATGCGCACTAAATTACTGTAGCTGCAAGTGATTGCTGATGTGAGTCAGGATAAAATGTGATCGACAATGATGTGTTTAAAACAGTAATGCTGAGCTGCTGAGCTACTGACATTTTGGTTCTGTATCCATTGTTGCTTAAAACATTTGAATGCAGACAGCGATGTTGCTTTCAGAAGCAATGGCGCAAGGTTATTGTCCTCTCCCAATGGAAGAGATTTGTCATTTGCTTCAGTAGGACTAATGGACAAAATTGCTCTGTCATTTACCATTTCGACTGCACGGAGCAGCAGTCTGTCAGATTTGATTTAAAGCACTCAAAGTTTTATATAGGGCTAGGAGCAGAAGCAGTTCTGCAAAATCAATGGAGTGGCAAAAACGTACATAAATATTGATTTAATCATTGTTTAGCACCACAAGTAAGCTTTAGAGAACAAAGAAAATTATGGTTGACTTATTTCTTTCCTAATAGTAGGTTAAACTTCTGTTTATTAACATCATCGATTCCACCAGTGTGTTAAGGGACGTAATGTCAGTTGTAGTCACTCTCACACTAACTGTGGACAAAGCATATGGTGATTGTACCTATTTCCAGTAGTCCTGTGGGTTCGATAGAAATGAGGTCCATTGATTTTGCTGATTAAATTGTCAAAATCTTGCATTAACTCTCTGCATTAAGCTTTTTAGCAAGCAACCCTGAAGCTTTTATAGGAGCACACAAAACTTTTTTTTTCAAATTCTCTTTGAACTTTGTTTCTCCAGATTACACAAGTAATATGTCGCTTAGCAAACTGGGACTTGAAAAATTGGGTATTGCTTTTTGGCCAGGGCCTCTAGAGAAAAAAACCTACTCTGGTTTCTTCCCACAGTCCAAAGACATGTGTCTCTAAATGGGCATTGGCTTGATTGTGTGTATATATAAATGTATAAAGTCCTGATATGACTTTGTGTGTGTCGCTGAAATGGCCACTGATGCCGATAACGCCGTTAAGTAAACCAAATAAACAAACACACAAAAATTATATAAAACTTTGTAGGTTATTCTAAAGTTTTTTTTATTTATTTAAAGGTACTTTGCACCTACATACATATAGAAAAGACATTTGTCTGTATGTCTATTAGCATTATTTTGGAAATGGTAATATAATACCAATATAAAACAGTTGGATTAGAAACTTTTATGAACCCAGACTGTAAATAGTAGAAATATGCAAAAGTTCATATTCCTGACCCGGATTGTTGCAGGTAAAATTAAAAACAAATAATGATGATACGTGCTAAAGCAAACACAAGAACGAGAGAAAAACTCAACAGAAATCTTTATTTTTACTTTATTTTTTTGATTAGCATGTCGAGCAGATTCACAGTGGGTCCACTTGTTCCCGTTCTGTGCTTTCCTGTCTTTCCCTCTTTGTTAGTATCTTCAGTGACCCCTGCCTCTTTCTGCCTCTCACCGGGGATGTTGGAGAGGTCACTCTAGAAGATGGCCCAGGTTTATCCTCATCTGATGAGAATATCAACACAGGCGGTCCATGAGGCTGAACCAGGGCCAGCCTCACCAATATCTGTCCCTCTTCAGGCTGGGGGGTCTACAGCTCCTAAAAAGCCTTAAAAGTGCCAGTCTCTTCTGGATGGTTCCTGATCAGGGATAAATGTATATGAAGTACAACATTAAGTAAAATTTTGTTAGATTTTAACACTTCAGAGTGATCTTATCCTGGGGACAGAAAGCAAGAAAGTTACTATAGAAACAAATGCTTGAGGCTAAAGGATAAAGAGTGTGATAATTTATTGCCTTAGTTACATTAATGAAGGTCATCTTTTCAAAATGGTTCAGATGGCCTTAAAATCAATTTTACAAGCATTTGCTTTTAATTTGTAAATACAAATAGATTTATTCAGTTGGAACTCGTAGTAAAGGATAATCAAACATTAGTCTATGCATTCCTACAGACACATATAGCCCTGCTATTTCAGCAACCCCCACTTGTACCACATCCATAATATGAAGTGTACATTTGTGGGTTCTCAATAGGCAAACAGTGGCACTGGAATACCTTGACCTGGAACTCGTAAGATTGTCCTGACAGGTGCGCTTAAAGTCCCATCGCACCGACCTAAAGGCTTAGACCTTAATCTGATCGGCGAAATCAGACTATACTGTTTACATGACATTTTTATAATAAGATAACAGTCCAAATCCAGTTTTGATGATTTTGAGAATATAAGGGAATGTAAACACTTAATAAGTGAAGTAAAACCTTCACATCATACAGTACATGGCAACACACACATGCACAGTAGAGTCTGGTATTTTTCCAGGAATCCCAAGGGTCACGAGATTCCTGCGGGATTCCTGCGGGATGGGACTTAACTTAACTATTACTCACGTGATTGGGACGGTACAGGATAAAAAAGTTAACGGGAGCAGATGGGA